>CACRXK020007468.1:0-22750 GCA_902702795.2 Paramuricea clavata
TGAATTTAATACAGTCTTAGCGGAAGTTGAAGACATGGATTGTATGGCTGGGAAGAGTTCTTCTGAACCCAGTTTGAAGTTCCACTTGTTGCGGCTTGATATGCAGCCGTTGTATCAAGACGTGAAAATCTGTGGTTTGGCGTTGTAAACAGAGCGAGGACAATGTTTAAATTATTCATATAATTTTATTGTAATTATTCAATTCTTTAATGATCTATTGTATTGGTAGTCGTTGTGTCGCGTTGCCGTCCTATATCGTAAGGTCTCTAATAGAGAATACTAACTATGCAATCTACAGGGTGTATAAAAAAAACGCAACCTCGGAATTTCCCAAGAAATCGACATTGTTTTGAAGACAAAAGATTTTAGGCGCCTGGGAATTTAAAATAGCACAACTGTCAAAATTACTGCACATGCGAGTGCATAAAGCAAAATTTATGCATTTATTTAATGCACAACAACAGTAATATGATCTATTAGCAATTCGATTTCAATTCCCAGGGGCCTAAAATCTTTTATGCTTAATAATTGCAAAGTGATTTCTTAGGAAATTCCGAGGTTGCGTTTTTTTATACACCCTGTAATTGCAGTGTTCTAGCCTGTAAAGCAATTATTAAATGCCAATGATTTTGATGAATGAAATATGTACACTTCATTGGCCTTCATTGTACATTGCCCTATTCATGTAAAGAATATTGCGGATTTACGATATGCATATATATAAATTCCCTTGGTACTTGATTATATACACGAAGTCATCCATTCTCACTTCTGTCTATATATATCTGAGAAGAAGAGCGTGGAAACCCATCTTCTTTTCGAATTTTGCCACGAGAAGTATTTGGGTATATGAGCATAACTATTCATCGACTACGATCGATCGAGCTATAAGTTTGAAAGACCCGTTCTACATGCATGATGCACAAAAGACATGCATGTATCAATTTATTCAGGATTTAGACCCGTTCAGTGGGTTCGTGTCAAAATCCAAAACACTATTTAGTGTGCATGCTATTTTAATTTCGAACTTGTATTCAAATTTCCATCTTTTACTACGGTGTTTCCATTTCTGGTCCGAATGTGAGCTATCGCAACCTGAAATACAATTCGAAAACGTGAAAGAAATCGATTCTTTTTTCTTCAAGATTGGTTTAGAACAAACTTAGAGCTAGGTTAAGGTGAGGGTTACAGTTAGTATTTGGAACTGTCGCACGAAATAACTAGCTCTTGTTGATTTGACGTGATCCGGCTGCGGGCGCTCCTTATTGGCCAAATATCGCGCTTGCGAGTAAAACCGGATATTTTGAAAAATTCAATATAAATCTTTTTACACAACATATTCAAACGAAACTAAAATCCTAAACATGTGTAAATCAAGATATCTCATTGGCTGCCAATGAAATTAAATTACCCCGCTTACTTTTGCGTCTTGACATTAATCAATTACAATGTACTCAATGACAAAAAATCACTGCCGCTCAAATATTTATATTACTCTGGCAAAGTGACAGAAAACAAAAAAGCGACGACTGCTATCAATACAATGACATTAATCCTATAGTACAAAATAAATTAATAAATAAAAGTAGCATTTCACGCCGTGACAGGTAGTTTTTCCAGCAGAGTTAATCAACATTGCGCGGAGGGTCAAAGCTCTGTTTTACTAGCTCGTTCGAAACTATTTTAAATTCATACAAAATAAATACAAGACAAGATTTTCATACAATCATTTATTTTAAACAGTTTGTCTAGCCGTCGTATACTGACGTCGCTGTCTTACGTTCAGTCGTAATTCGTAAATTCCCTAATACTTTTGGAGTCAATTCAACTCTTTGAAATTTACACTATGTAAAATAACGTAAAATAAAATTTATTTTAATTGTTTATTGTCAATATTCTCAACAGTTTTAATTCTTATCTTATACTTAATAGACCACTCACAGACCGCTTTCAGATAAATTTTACAGCACTGAACAAACTAGTTTTCATCTATTTATCTCTTCGTCTTCTGTCGGATGGCGTGGAAGAATATCTAATCCTACCATCTGCTTGGTATTACCTCAAGAATCTTGGAGAGACAAATGAATTTCTTGGTTTGACCCTAGCTGCGTATTCAGCAGGAACGTTGGTGTTTGCACCATTTATCGGATTTCTGGCAGTTAAATGTCAAGCATCAAAGTCTCTCGCTGTCATGTGTGGTTTAGTGAAGTTATTTGGTAATGCTCTGTACTCGATACCCGTCAATGGATATTTCCCTTTATTTGGGAGATTTATAAGTGGTATAGGTGAAGGAACAGTGGGAATGCTCTATGGAGCCTTGATTAAAACAGCTAGAAACAAAGTAAATATTGAACTAAGAAGTGCCAAAAAAGATTATTATTCTTCGAAAATAGCTGGTCAAAAAATTAATCCCAAGAAAGCTTGGAAAAGTATAAACAACTTGTTAGGTAGGCAAAACAAACCAACAGTGGTAAATGAACTAAATGTTGGTGAACAAAATCTGACAAGTCCTGAAGATATTGCAGAGGGCTTTAATGAATATTTTTCAAATATTGGCCCAGATCTAGCTAGAAAAATAGATTATTCCAATTCCAATTTTGAAACCTATGTCAAAAATGCTCAATCAGAATTTGCGGCTTTCCAACCTGTTACTGTCAGTCATGTCTCTCATCTTTTGCATGGACTTTCCAACAATAAAGCCACTGGTATTGATAAAATCTCTTCCAAAATTATTAAATTAGCTGCACCTGTTATCTCAGATTCACTGACACTTATTTTCAATCAGGCTATTACTTTATCTTCTTTTCCTGATGAATGGAAGGTTGCTAGAGTGATGCCTCTATATAAAAATGGCCAGCGTAGTATTCCTGGAAACTACAGACCAATATCAGTTTTACCAGCCATTAGTAAAATTATGGAACGGATATTGTATGATCAACTGTATAACTATTTAACAAAATTTGAGCTTCTCAGTGATTCCCAATTTGGATTTCGAAAATTTCACTCTACAGCTAGTGCACTACTAGACTGTACTAATGATTGGCATGTAAATCTAGACAGAAAAATGTTTAACCTAGTAGTTTTAATTGATTTGAAGAAAGCCTTTGATACTGTTGATCATCAAATTCTGCTGAACAAATTAGAGCTCTATGGAATAAAAGGACAAGCTCTAACTTTGCTCAAATCCTATCTCACAAACAGAAACCAGAAGTGCCAAATACAAAACTCATTTTCATCTGAGCGCTTGATTAAATGTGGTGTACCATAAGGCTCTATATTAGGGCCATTATTCTTTTTGTTGTACATCAATGATTTGCCACATTGTCTAAACAAAACAAAACCGCGGTTTTTTGCTGATGACACAAATTTGACTGCTTCAGCAAATTCTATGACTGACCTAGAGACTGCAGTAAATTCTGATTTAGAGAATCTTAGAAAATGGTTAATAGCCAATAAACTTAGCCTCAATGTAGCTAAGACAGAGTTTATGTTGATTGGCTCTAAACCTATGATCAAAAATATTTCTGATTCTTGCCCAAATGTTTACATTGAAAATGTACAAATTAAACAAGTTCATGAATGCAAAACTCTAGGAGTAACAATTGACCAGCATTTATCTTGGAAAAGTAATACCGAAAATATTTGCAAAAAAGTTACAGCAGGAATCTCTGCTATTCGTCGGATCAAACCATTTGTTGATCAAGATACACTTATTTTGATATATAACACCATTGTTCGTCCGTACTTTGACTACTGCTGTGAAGTATGGGATGTATTTGGCGAAACTCAATCAAAACGACTGCAAAAACTGCAAAATAGAGCGGCAAGAATTATTCTGAATATAAGCAATGACGTAGATTATACGATTGCGCTACGTACTTTGGGCTGGGAGCCACTCTAAACTGAAAGGAAGAAAACTAAAGCAAGAATGATGTATAAGTTATTAAACAAAATGGGCCCAAAATCACTCACAAATCTATTTTCGTTTAAGAGTGAGAAAACTAATTACCACCTTCGGGATGTCTCAAGTGGTCTTTATTTACCAAAACCACGTGCAAATAGCATGAAAAATAGTTTTATGTACGACGGAGCAAACATTTGGAATTCTATACCAAAAGAAATTAGGGAAAGCAAGTCACTTTCTTCCTTTCGAAATAAAATCGCTGCTCACATTAGTGCTTGGTAACCTTTGTAAATATAACTTACCTGTAAATAGCTCAAAACATTTGTTATATCTTTTAAATTTATATATTACTGTAATAGCTTAGCTTATCCTTATCATATTCTGCATGTAAAATAATTTTCTGGCACACGCCCCCCGTGGAAATCAGCTACGGTTGACGGGGTCAGCGTGGATAAATAAAGTTCTACTACTACTAAACCACCTTGAAGAAGATCCTTGGACGCGCATATATAAACCTAGAGGGTCTACAAACGATCATAGTCGAGATCGAAGCTGTCCTCAATGACCGCCCGATAACTTATGTCACATCCGAAGCCGACGATCCAGAACCCTTGACACCTTCCCACCTTCTCTACGGACGACGGCTCAGAAGATTACCTCGCCTAATCGTTGAAGAAGAGGAACTACACGATCCCAATTTCGACGACGATTCCGAAGTTCGAGAAAGAGCCAGGAAACAATCGATAATAATACAATCCTTTTGGATGCGGTGGAGGTACGAGTATCTCACCTCACTTCGTGAATTCCACAAAACAACAGGCACAAACGAACAGAAAGTCAAGCAAGGTGACGTTGTGTTAGTTCACGATGATGGTCCCAGAGCCAACTGGAGACTTGCCGTAATTGAGAACCTCGTTAGTGGAAACGATGGACTGATTCGATCTGCTGATATTCGTACTAGCACTGGTAGAACCAACCGACCTATTGCTCGTCTCTACCCTCTCGAAGTTTCAACCAAACAGGAAGCAAAACCCATCCTATCATCAGAGAAACCACCACCAGCCTCGGAACCCCCACATCGCCCGAGGAGAGAGGCTGCTGTAAAAGGACGCGAACGAATTGCACGTTGGACACAGAAACTTTCCCTCCCCCCGGAGGATGTCGAGAATTATGCATAGTTTGTTAAAGGACACTATAGTTAATCTTATATGACGTTTAAGCGTAGTATTTGCTTGCGCATGCGCGTTAGTGCTCGCCTTACGAACATGTTTTAGATTCGTAACATTCATATAAAACGACCGTTTTGGACCATAGTTTTGGGACTTTATGTTAGTTATGTCTTGTATTAAGATGTCAAATATATTCATATAAACAATCCACAAACTGAGGCCCGTTTACACTTGCAATCTGTTTTGCTGCGATTTCTAGCGCGATCTTTCTTCTTCTGATGACTCTGATGCATGTGAATTATACGCAGTAAATAAGTTGTGAATAAGTTGTGAATAAGTTGTGAATCTCACATCTTGTAACAAGTTTGTCAACAAGTTGTCTTCGCACTGCTTGTCACAAGTTGTCAACAAGTTTGGAACAAGCTAGCTGTTAACAATTTGTAACAACCTTGTTGATATTATCAGACTTGTTACAATTAGGTTGTTCCAACAAGTCCGATACAGTCATGATATACAGTAGCAGTATTGTTACAACCTTGTGTCGTCAACCTTGTAACATGCATTTCTTGTTTATCATGACCATATCAGACTTGTTAGGACAACCTTGTGACAAGTCTGATAATGCCATCAAACTTGTTACAAGTTGTTAACAGCTTGTTCCAAACTTGTTACAACAACTGGGAACAAGCAGTGCGAAGACAACTTGTTGACAGTGAACAGTCGATTTGTAACAACTTGTTTGTAGACTTGTAACAACTTGTGCGCATGGGCGTATGGGCCTAATCTTTTTTTTTGGGGGGGGGCACAGTTTAGTATACCCGAACAGGTAAACTGAGCATTAATACTTTTTCCCGAAATTGTTGGCGAGCGGGGGGGGGGGAGAGGTCACCAAAAATTTTCTGGACATCAAAAAAGATTTTCCGGACATCACGTAATTTTCGCGAAATACAAAAATTTTTTCACAGCATATCAAAATTTGCCCGAAATTTTTACGTTTTGCCCGAATTTCGCATTGATTTTTGTTCGACCGTAAAAATTGAGGGGCGGCATGTGCCTCCCCCCCCGGTCCATACGCCCATGCTTGTGCGTTTTTACGTGTGTATGACTCAGACTCACTGATGTACCTAAAATCGCAGCAGAAATTGCAAGTGTAATGTGAGTGTATTAAACAGGCCCGTTTACACTTGCAATTTTTGCTGCGATTTCTAGTGCGATTTTGACGTGTGGATGAGTTATGAATGTTCAGATGAGTGTACATATACTCAGAACATTGTTAGCTCATCCACTTGTTCTGTCGTTCACGTGCATTTGATCAGGGACGTCGCTACAGGGGGGGTGTAACACCCCCCCCCCCCGCCAATAATTCAAAACGTTGGTCAAAGTTGGTCAAAATGGAACTAATATTTGCTTCAAATTGCAGGTCAAAGTTGGTAAAAATTGGTCAAAGTTTGAGATAAAAGATGGGCAAAGATGGTCAAAGTCCGGTGTTTGGTGGGCGTGGCGGAGGTGAGACCCTGTGAAACAGGTTCGATCAAAGTTATGAAATCGTTCGCAATTTTAACAATTTCTAAGCAAATCGCAGTAGAAGTCGTAGCAAAAGTTGCAAGCCCCCGCCAAGGAGTTTCTCAAAACCCTTTTGTTCAACCATACATGAAGTATATCAAAGCTGTATGAATTTATGTATGAAGGAAAGAATTAGAACCAATCGAACAAACGTTTGTCTTATTATAAATTATAATAAGTTGCGACCAGTCATGTGCACTTGGATTGGAATCACTGTTTTATTAGCATATTTTATGTTCAAGTACATTTATTTACTGTGTGATTAAATGGCAACAGGGGCGACATCGACTAGCTCTGTTTCGAAAGGATGTTTTGTGATCCATCCCCAGAAAGTATCGAGTTCGCGAAAGCGTAAATCAGAAGGCAAATATGTAGGTTTTCCTCGCGTACCAGGCGAGTCAGACGAACACTGTCGTGCGAGACGTGAGATCTATACAGACACGTGGAGCAAGGTGGAAGAACTAGTTAGCTCATTGCATACCAACCTCAATGATAAAGTGTTTGGTGATCTGCTGGAATTCATTAACAAAAGCGTTTCCAGTAATAAGGTATCATATGACTTGGCCTTGTAGTAGTTTATATCTATCATAGTATCAGTGATATTTTCCAGGGGGAATGCTGTCCTCCCACCTTTTTTACCAGGGGAACGGCATCCCCCCTGCCAAAATCAAATGTGGGGGAACGCCATTCCCCCTGGCAGGGATTAAATATGAGTGAAGTTCAGTGAACATTGTTTGACACCATCCAAATAATTTTGACATCACTTGTTCTACATACGTGTTATTTTTGGCAATAATTGCTCAGCGTCCTCCCTGAAACTTGATATACTTGCATAAAATTCTAGCAGACTAGCCCAAAAATACGAGAGTCTGATAATTGACGTCCGCTTAGTTAAATACTTACCAGTCATAAGCGCGGATAACGTTTCTCGCACAACTAAATCGTGAAATTAAACATTCAAATGGACAATAAAATGAACAATGGGGACATAAAATGATTCAATAAGAACATTAACATGATTGAATGTATAGGATAAAAGGATATCTATATTTAGGGACCGGTCATAAAGTAATTACTAGAGAGGGGTGGAGGATAAATGAAATTTCAAGAACATATTTCCATACTCTACCAAAAACCTATGGAAAAATTTTGTAACCCCCTTCAATGTAAGCGAAAATTTTCATGCACCCCCTTTCTATCAATAATTCTGTTTTAACATTTGTCTTGCGTTTATCTATATTTCGAAACTCTCCAGTTTGTGATAACTCTCCCACTTCTTGTAGTGGTAACCATATATCTTCACTCAACATTTTCCGCAGTCTCCGATTCGTCACCAATCTTTTCTGTTTCTGATTCTGACATACTAGCGATGGGTTGAGAGTAAGAAAAAACAGAAAAATTTCTTTTTGGTTTATTTCAATTTCGTACGCAGAGCCATCTTTGAGCTCTGGGAATGAGATTGGGTTTATTTCAAACAGAAAAAATTTGCTTCCATTCAGTGTGACACTTCCTCGTCAGGTTCTAATAGTGCAAGCTTGCTAGCATTGACAATTCAGATGTATCAGATTTGTACTCCAAACGTTCCACAGATACTGAATCCTACTTATCATCTGACATTAGTAAAACAATTCTTTCCAAGTTTAAATTTGGGCACAAATACATTCAATATTCAACAATAATTATAAAAACCCCCTCAAAGGTTCTGGATTTTTTTCGTACCCCCAAAAATTCCCTCCATACCCCCTAGTAAATACTTTATGACCGGTCCCTTATCTAAGCTTATTTAGTACTTGCGAAAACGTCATATTCAACTTGCAAAGTCGCCTGTTTGCCGAGTTACTCACATAGCACTAATTGCATCATCGAAACTTGAAAGTCAACATGGTTTTATTTGCTTTTTGACATCTACCACGCGCAAGCTAGGTGTTTTTTAGGTACATATTGTACTACGCAATAGCTTAGTTTTTGAAGTGGATTTATGTACTTGTTCACTATGACTATGCATGAGGCCATGCCCAATCGAGTGACTACGCCCATTTGATTTTCAAGACCATCCCCCCCCCACTTCTAAAATTAGCAAAACATCGCTGCATAGTATGTATATTACACACGTAAAAAACCCACAGTCTGCCAACAAGTTGTGTTCGCACTGCTTGTCCCAAGTTTTCAACAAGTTTGGAACAAACTATTAACAACCTTGTTGATATTATCAGACTTGTTGCAAGATTGTTCCAACAAGTCCAATACAGTCATGATATAACACTATTGTTACAACCTTGTGTCATCAACCTTGTAACATCAACCTTGTAACATTCTTGTTATATCATGACTGTATCAGACTTGTTAGAGCGACTTTGCTACAAGTCTGATAATTGCCATCAAGCTTGTTACAAGTTGGTAACAGCTTAATTGTTCCGAACTTGTTACAACAACTTGGAACAAGCAGTGCAAACACAACTTGTTGACAGCTTGTAAACAGATTTGTAACAACTTGTTTGCAGACCTGTAACAACTTGTGAGTTTTTTACTGTGTATATGGCAGCTTACTGTATGAAATTTAGGGGGCTAGAATTAACTCAGCATATTTCAATGAAATCAATAATAGATGAAAATTGACATCAATCTATATCAATTAATAAACTGCAATTATGCCCCCAAATAGGGCGTAAAAAAATACCTGTGGTTCCGGTTTCATATCGTGAAAAAATTTGGGTCGGTAGGTCGGAAATAATTCGATTCATTTGAGAAGCCATATAAACAACTCGAGCTCATGTCTCACCGGGATATCCAAACACCCGAAGAAAATAGGGTCGCACAGTCAATCACGTTGAAAAAATAATAGGGTCGGCAGAAAAAAATAGGGTCGGTCAGGAACTGGAACCACAGGTATTTTTTTTACGCTTAGTGATTGACCGATAATCAGTATCGGGCCAATTTTTTCCTTTTCACTTTTCAGTAGATTGACAATCAAAATCAGTAGAATTATCTGTATTTCTGATTGTGTAAAACCGATTGTTGAGAAAATGCACACTTTAAGAATTATAATTAAACACATAGGCGTACCGGGCGGGGGGGGGGAGCGGTAGTTTGTTGAGCAGTCGGGCAATACTTGATCAACAGTCGGGCAATTTTGGTTTGTTATAAAAATAAATGGGACAAATTCTGTCAATTTTGTCGAAAATTCATTTTGTGGCCAATTTTGTGTTTTTTGGAAAATTTGCCTGATGTTACGAAAAATTTTGTTATGTCCGGAAAATTTTTTTGACCCCTAAAATGGTACACTGACCGAAATTTTTTTGGCAACGGGGGGGTGGGTGGGGGGAAGTCGCCAAAATAATGTTTCCGGAAAAAAATTTTCGGTACTAGTCGGGCAGAATCCCGAAAAGTCGGGCAATTTTCTATCCACCCCCCTAATTTTTTCCTTCCGGTACGCCCATGATTAAACATTGCACTGTTGATGTACTGTACACTTGTGATCAACACAATATGTTACCAAATGCATGAAGTGTTGTGCTATTCATGAACAGTTTTAACGAACTTTGGTTGAAGTACGTAACATGTTACATTGGAAATTATTGTTAAAACATTGAAATGAATGATGTCATATGCATTCACCTTTACTTGATCAACTTACATTATGATGTCACAGTCATTATGTAATCGGTATCGCATCATGCAGGTAGATTGTTGCATGGATAATTGGTAATCAATCACTACTCTCAAATGTACCCAACTTTATTATTTTACTCTTGCTGTCTAATGCCAGATGATTTACTTGTGAGGTGTCTTATGCATTAATAGGTTAACATACTAAATTACCCACCAATGTGTCTTGTTGATCCATTAACTGCCATGCACTCAAATGCACCAGACAATTTTACTTGTCAAGGGGAGAGTCTTGCACAATAACGGGTTAATTAATATTCGTTTTGGGAATTAACCCTTTAAAAATGCTGTAAAGTCCGTAATGAACTCAGTGCTACAGTTGTAAAATATGATTAGATATATATTATACTGAATTTTTAACACTCTTCTGGTTTGCTATGCTTGTAAATGAATATAGACCAGAGATTCAATTCAAGAAAGTTCGGAAGGTTCAAAATATTAATAACATTCCAATGGTCAGGTCCTGGCCATTGGAATATAGGCCTGCGCAGTATGTATGTGCAGAACAGACTTTACAGCATCTTTAAGTGGCAATTAATGCGCCCAGATGCTCCCTACGTTATTATTTTACTCTGGCTAACACCAGACGATTCTACTCGTCAGGGGGAGAGTGCTGCCTCAATGGGTTAATCAAACAATCTGCCCATGCACCCTGTTAACCCTTTAAGTGGCAATGCGCCCAGATGCGCCCTACTTTATTATTTTACTCTGTCCAATGCCAGATGATTTTACTTGTCAGTGGGAGAGTGCTGCCACTCAATGGGTTAATGACCAATAATCACCGACTGGTATTGTTGTGAACTTTCAAACTTGCTTGCCAAAACATTGTGAATATCTGATTCCTCTTCACTAGATTTTCATTTGCTTCTATTTCGTTGTTTTGAAAAACGTCTAATGAATTCTGATGTTGCTAATTAGTTGAAACACATTATAGTCAAGCACCCAATAGCAGATCAAAATTAATAAAAATTGATGACAATCAATGAAATTGGCCCAAGGTTTGTTTAATAGTGACTATCAATTGGTCATTGATTGCACAAGATAACTGTAATATATAAGCTTTACATTGAATAAATAATTCGACAGAGTTATAATCTCACAATTGTATAGGAACTACAACACACACTGGGCTTGGCCTCCCTTGTTCGAGGCTCAACAATGCACCCGTTGATTTCAACCTGCAGAAGTATATGTGTATACACAAACAAATTAACCCTCAATGACTCCAGAAAATGCTTACATGTTATACCCCTTACCTCATATGGCCAAAAACACACTGATCATGCAGTTACCTATTAAATGTATTTTAAAAAGGCAAATAAAATTTCAAACACTTGTTTTAAGTCACTCCCATATACACCCCCCCATCCAATGGCAATGCCAAGGCCTATTTGTAGCAAGGATTTAGATCCATAATACTAATGTCAATGATCACCATGCATGCATCATCGCAAATACGTAGCATTTTTTCAATTTTTTTGCAAATACTTAAAATATTCCAATTGCAATGTAAAGATTTGGGCTTATAAATTAAAGGCAAAGCGGTAGCTCATATAGTTGAAATAAGTGATATTTTAGTATTTTACTATTCGTGCGCACTGCACAGTAATGTACAGTATCTAAAGCAATACCTGCAATGGACTTAAATTCCCAAGAGCAGAAAATCGTTCGCTTTACAAAGATATTTTTATTTCTTCTCAAATTCATTAATAATTCATGAGCAATTCAGCCAATGATAATCACCTATTTGATCACAAGATGCCATTTGGATAACCCGGTGAAACTTGATGAAAGTCACTAGTGTGAATAGAATTCCTAATTACGTTATGCTTAAGAATTCTATTCAAATCAGCAAACGAAAACATTCTGTTACGTCTCGATTCATTTGAGAAGCCATATAAACAACTCGAGCTCATGTCTCACCGGGATATCCAAACACTCGAAAACAATGTATGAAAACACTCGCGCTTCGCGCTCGTGTTTTCATACATTGTTTTCTCGTTCATTGGTTTCTCATCATACATTGTTTTCTCGTGTTTGGATATCCCAGTGAAACACTCGCTCTCGTTGTTCATATATTACTTCAATACTCACAATATGCACCCTGTCAATTATATTTTACGCATCTTTGTGTTCAGTTTGATGCTGAGGCGTTCGGGTTCTAGCGGTGCGTTGTTTCAGTGGTTTTGGGTTTTTTGGGACACCCTGTACATACTGTGACTTTAATTAAAAGGTCTATGTTAGGAAGAGGAGGGGCATCATACAATGCACTTTACGTCCTGTTTGTACCTTGTCCGTTTGAGTACAGCACTTTTTAATTGCATGTTTAGATGAATATTTGTTGAATTAATTTGTACTCAATAAAGTTTAATTAACAAACTCAAGTCCGTTTTCCGATAGGCAAATTTGTTTGCGCGAAGATATATATATATATATATATATATATATATATATATATATATATATATATATATATATATATATATATATATATATATATATATATATATATATATATATAGTATATATATATATATATATATATATATATATATATATATATATATATATGTTAGTTGTGTAATTGTACACTCTGTAATATGTTAAGATGAAAATGTTCTAGAGTGTGTATTATATAATTTCCATACCCAGCGCAAGCAGAAAGATGTTGAGTATATGGAAATTATATAATACACACTCTAGAACATTTGGCATCTTAATATATATATATATATATATATATATATATATATATATATATATATATATATATATATATATATATATATATATATATATATATATATATATATATATATATATATATATAATATTTAGTAAAAGAAAAGCTACAAGATGAATGATTATCCCTTTTCTTTTTTTAATCTTATTTTTTTCTATTTTAATGTTTTTCTATTTTCCAGCGTTGCAGAGTGAAAAATGAAATTCCAACAGGCGCGTTTATTACTGGAGTTAACATGCCTGATCATGATGCCATTTTCTCGCAGTTACAAGATAATCTGTTGAAAATCACGCCGTATGTTTCTCGCCTGTGCTCTAAAAGCTGTCCAAACATAAAGTTGATTGTGAAAGAAGCTACAAGCCAAATCATGGAAACAGAATATTGTGTAGATAAGGAAGTTGAGCCCGAGTTTGCTAAGTTCAACCCTCGCAAGGGAAACATAACGTTTGGTATTTTTAAACAGTGGTATGAATTGCGAGAAGCTGGCAAAGGCGATGAAAAACGACCCGTTGTGTTTATCCTCGAAGATTTTGAAAGTTTTCAACCCAAGGCTCTTCAGGACTTCGTTACTATTTGTAGTCTTTATGTCGATAAATTACCGATTGTACTGTTGTTTGGTATTGCCACAATTCCTGCCGTTATCCACCAGCTTTTACCCCGTTCTATTTCTTCTTGCCTCTGTATCGAAAAATTTCATGCTCAGGCAGCTATAACCTACCTTCTGGAAGTCATAGACCGTATCTTCATATCCCCAGAGTTTGCCTTCAAACTTGGTCCCAAAGTTTTTCAATACCTATACGAGAATTTCCTTTTCCACGATTTCTCCCTGCAGAATTTTATATTCGGTCTCAAATTTTCTATGATGGATCACTTCTACGGCAACCCGCTTAGTGTCTTATGTTCCAAGTCGAATATCGATGCCATTGACGAATTTTCTCACGAACAGTTAGAAATCGTACGGAAGTCTTCATCATTTCGAAGATATGCCGAACAACAGGATCGAGAAGAGCTTCGTTTGTTGTTACTGGATAATGAACATACTATTAAAGTTATCTCTGAAAAGCTGGAAGACATGAATTCCTATCATCATCATTTCTTTCCTGTGCTACGATGCCTTGCTTCTTTGGTTGCCAAACTTCCAGGTTATCCAATGGGAAAGAAATGTCGTGATGTTTATGAGCACTGCCTTAAAACAAGTGTTAAGGAGTTAGATGTCTACCATCAAGCTATGAAGATGGCAGTTTTTCTTGCGAAAGATGAGTTAGTTCCAGTTCTAGAGAAATGTGTTGAACTTCTTAACTCCGCCATTAAGAAACAGGAAGCGATTTGTGACGATTTTGATGAGTACGTGCAAGCCCTGAAGACTGCATTGTTGAAATTTGAAGAACTTTCTAAGCAGAATGCTTCCATGACCTTTGCTACTTTTACCGAAGCCTCCCCCAAAATTGTTTCCTCGATAACAAACAGATTTGAATTACAGGAGAAACTTAAAAACGCTGTCTACAACCGAAAGAAAGAGTCGCCTTTCGAGAAAACAAGGGAAAGTGCAATTTCCACACTTGACAAGATGTTTCAAAAGTATCTTTCCTGCCCTGCAGAGCAGACGTTGCATGAAATATTCTACTATGACCAAGCAGAAACCGTGAAGCAGCGTCTTAGCGGACATCCACGTGTTGCTATTCAGACAGCGTTAAACAATCCGCGTTACTATATGAATTGCTCATGCTGTGATATTGAGCCGGGTTCTATTCAGGATACCTTACCAGATATATCAGTGGCATTCAAACTACATCTGGAGTGTGGTAGACTGATCAACCTTTACGACTGGCTTCAAGCTTTTATGACCGTCACTGAACCTCCTGCCAAAGCGAAGAAGAAAGCAAAGAATGACGAACAGCAGACGTTACAAGCGCGGTTTATCCAAGCTGTATCGGAACTACAATTTTTAGGATTCATCAAGGCTACCAAACGGAAGACTGACCATGTAGCTCGATTGACGTGGGGTAGTTGTTAACTCCGCTGTAAATGAACTCGCAGACGTAGGACAGCAACATCTTTACTTTATATTTAATTACCTTGGCTATGCACTGTTCTATTACTAACAATGTGCATTACAAGTTTTCAATTCTGATTAGAAATTTTCCAAAATGGTGGTACTGTACCTGTATTTCTACTATATGCTATGAAATTACTAACAGCTTGTTTGTGTGTGCATGCCCACGATCAGTGACATTGAAAGGTGGGATTGAAACGTTATTTTTGTAAATAATTATGCAAATTAACTTCTAAAACCCCCCAACCCCAGTTACATGTTGCTGGGAATCAACAAAACAATAGAACATAAACAAACCACTTTAGTTAAAATTGTCAATCACCAATCTTCATATAAAGTGTAAATTTTAGTCTAACTACACTGAACAGGAGGGAAGGGGGGTAATGATACTGCCTCAGACTAACCAGTCTACGAATTTTGTCTGTGATTGTAGATAGCAATAGACTTCTAGATATTTCTCGAATATGAACTGTCACCGATGTCGAAGCTTGCAATGTAAACTACAAATTTACGATGGATCAGATTGTACGCCTGGCATTTGAGCTTTTGCGTCCTGTGCAACCAGACAATTCGTGCCGATTAATCTCTAACGTTGGGCGGTATTGAAATTTCAATACCGGTTACGGTATTTTTAAAACATCGCAGTATACCGTTAAATCTTTTAAGGAAACGTGTGACCTACATCATGAATAACCCCAAAATTCAAGGCAAAATCAAGAAAATGAACTATCACGGCAAGATCTTCACAACATCATAGTAAAATCATGGCAAGATCTTGTGGACATCTTGAAATGATCATGGCAAGATCTAGAAAGATCATGGCAAGATCTTGACAAAAGTGTACTTTAAATTTGTTTTTAAAATGTATCAAGATCTTGGCAAGAAAATAAGAAATTCTTGCCACGATCATAGCAAGATCTTGCCAAGATAATTCCTTGACAAGATCTTAGCATGATTTCACAAGATCTTACCAAATCCTGTAAGTTCTTACAAGATCCTGGCAAGATGTTCAACTTGGCCAATGTACCCTACTTGATTTTTTTACTCTGTCTAAATACCAGATGATTTTACTCGTCAGGGGCATGGGTTAATTTTTTCAGAAATAATGGCACTATGTCATTTTTAAAAATAGCAGTGCCGTAGCTAGACGATAAGAACAAAGGAAACCGAGCAGGGTGACAAAATAAACCTTCATATCTGCATTTTACCCTCTCATCCGTCCGTCCGCATTACTCCATTCCGTTTTACTCTAATCCTTCACTAGATCATATGCAGCAAGCTGCTCCATTTACTGTTCGGAGTACTCCGAATTTTCGGAGCACTAATGGAATGGAATGGAACAGAAGACAGTAGGGAGCTTAAGCATGCAGGACGGCAACACGACGACGACGGCAACCAATACAATGAGTCAATGAAAAGAAATAAATAATTAAAGCCCCGGGGGAGTTTCAGACGTAGTTATCGTTCTGTTTACAACGGCAAATCACAGATTTTCACGTCTTTTATACAACGCCTGCATTTGAAGCCGTAACAAGTGCAACTTAAAATTCGGTTCAGTAGAACTCTTCCCAAACATAAAGCCAATGTTTTCAACTTCTTATACTGTATTAAATTCATACGAATTATAATATACGACAAGTTTTCTTTACTATCATTTATTTGAAGGAATTTGTTTTGGCCATTGTTGCCGCGTTGCCGTCCTGCATGCTTAAGCTCGCTAATCAGTCACATGAGTGTTCTGATCTGTTTTGACTAGCTAGTAGCTACCCCGATTTTCAAGTAGGGGCGGCCAGAACAGACACGTGACACTGCCCATTTTCACGTCAGTTGACCACTTGCGTAATAGACTAAATTTTGATCTAGACAAAAATTTCATCACAAAGCTTGAAAGAGCATCACAAAATTTTGATCTAGATATGCCTGGGCAACAATTTCATCACAGCTTGAAAGAGCATCACAAAATTAGTAATATTTCGAAGTTTCGTTGCGAAATGTTGTAAAATGCAGATAATATATATAGCCTTGTGAAGTTTGCAATTTTCAGTCATTTTAGATTACAAACGGGAAATTGACAGCCCAATAGGCAATATTGTTGTCAATATACCCTTGACCGGAGACTTGAACGGGGCTGTCAATTTCCCGTTTGTAATCTAAAATGACTGAAAATTGTAAACTTCGCAAGGCTATATTATCCGCATTTTACAACATTTCGCAACGAAACTTTGCTTTCAAGCTGTGATGAAATAAATTCTAGACTTGTTTAGATCAGAATTTAGTCTATTACGCAAATGGTCAATTGGAAGGCGACAGATTTTGTGTGCACACTGCATAGAGTGTTATTTTGAATGTTTAACCGCTATATATCGATATATACTTATTATATGCTATTGAACGGTATGGCCTATGGTTGGGCAAAATCAACGAGTAAAAACGTTGCAAAAGCATACTTAGATATACAAGTCATTATACGATTTATTATGCGAATAACTAGTGAATATAGTAATGCATGGTTGCACGCATATAGAATTAACTCAACACTGTTCCAGAACACCGTGCGCACTCCATTTTATATCGTTCCAGAACAGTGTTCCAATTTCATCAACTGCCGGAAGTTGACTATTGATATTCGCACGCTTTTATCATGTGAAAGTTCATTTTCTACTTATCATTAGCCTGGGTAGATTCATTGCAGCATAATACAATCTGTACAGGCTAACTTATAAAATACATTATAAAATATTCTTCAAACAAGCGCAGAAATTTGCTTTATTCTTGATACAACTGTTTAATACATGCATGGCCATGGTGTTTGTTGAATATTGGTAATCAGTATAATGTGCAATGCCAAAAGTTGAAAGTAAAAAGTATTTCGTTTTACTTCTGTGTCTGTGTTGGTTGGTAATAGTACGGTGGGGGTGGGGCACTTGCTTGAGGGTAAACAGAACCATAGTTAACATTAGAACCAGCAACCACGGCCGTTCTTGGAGCAGCGACAATCAGGCCAGGAGATCTGTGACGATATGAACAGCAGTAACACAACGCAATACCAATAATTATTGCAGCAAAACAAAGAGCACCTATCACAATGAACGCGATAGCCCAAGCAGCTAAACATGTTCCTATCTGACAGGTACCGTAACAGCAGTATTCATTGGGACCACCACAATCTATATCCGAACCACAATCGTATCCTACACAGCTTTCTCGACGACATATGTCATTACAACAATAGATGTCTGAGTCTCCGCCGCAGTTTGAGTTAAGAATACACGATTGGTTGACACAACTGTCAAAGCAATTGTAACTGCAACACACTAGTGATCCATCACAGTCACTGTCTGTAAAGCAACCGTTAGTTTCTGCGTAAAACACGGAGAAGAATGCAACAAACATCAGTACTTTCACAAGAGCCATATTTTTCGTTATTGTGGAAAGCGGAACTGAGGTTGCAACATTTTTCCAAGAGTTTCAAGTTACCGGATTACGTCAGTGGTGTAGAACTGAAATGATAACAAGGGACTCTTGAAGGGGGGGGGGGTGACAAGACGTGGGTGGGGTGACAAGGCGTGGAGGGTGCATCATGATAAACATTTGTGGTTTTATTTCGAAGAAAGGACTTAACTTCAAATAAAAGATTCCGATATACCGAAGTTATTTCATGCATGTTGGAGCCACATACATGACCTAATCGTATGATCATTGTAATCAAGTGCAGATTACTAACACTATTACGGCATGATTTCAACACTACAGTTCCAAAGAACGTTCCAGAACGAACGTTCCAGCCAGGTTATGAATATGTGTAGGTTAAGTTTCGGCCATTTGTGATGGATTTCCAATCGTCGTGGATAGCTACAAAATGGGAAGATTAATATGCGGTTCCAGCCAATTTTTACAAATTATCCATAAGGGGGGGTGATTTTGAAAAAAATTTCCTGCAAGGCTATTCTGAACAAAAAATATACCTGCACTAACAAACTGGGGAAAAAAATATCCTGCCCCAGTATTTGGTGAGAAAAAAAATGTTGCAAAACAGCTTAGTTGCAGGGATCGATTTGACCAGTCCGAGAAGATCAGCTGGTTTGATTTTCAGTGTAAGGTTAATTTCTTGTTGGAAAACTCCTCAAAATGCTGGAAATAGCTTATCTGAGCTTCAAAAAATCCAAAATTTTCGGTGGTCGACTCAGTTGTCTCAGAGTCCTAGTTAAGCATGGCCTGAGCTGCTGCCCTATGACGTATACTTATTAGTTAAACCATGCATATACTAGTATGCTGTAGGTAGCTGCAGTGATACAAACAGGGCTGTAGCGAGAGGGGGGTATTGAGGGGTGGTTAACCCCCCAACATTTTTAGAATCAACATATTCAGAAAATCGGGTTGGCCATTCGGAAAATTACGGCAATAATAGTAGAACACAATTTTAGTTGTTAAACAGAGAAAATATTATAAAATTGTATTGTCACTATAAATTGTAAGCAAATTGTAAATTTCGACATACTAAAACGCATTTTTCTGACCATCGGCATTCTGTCAAAACTTCCCCAAAGTCCAGGAAATGGCATTTCAGAGACTCGAAATTTAAAAATTTTGTAAATTACGTCTTCATTTTCCGAATAGCAAACACCTTCATGGCTTAGTATGCCATGATATGTTCGGAAATTTTTTTCGTCATTTGGAAATTGTTGGCCTACACCCCCAACTATACATGCTAGCTACGGCCCGCGCCTGGATACAGACTTGCCGACTGGAACTTCTCCAGGTCCCCCGCTAATTATGTCCTCCTCTCCAGTTACACATCCTTAAAAAAGGCCCTGAACCAAATGTTATACCTCATAGCAGTATGTATTATTAAGAGCAGTGCATGAAGCTAGAAAACTCAACGTTAACTATAATTAAAG
Organism: Paramuricea clavata; assembly: GCA_902702795.2. NCBI lineage: Eukaryota > Metazoa > Cnidaria > Anthozoa > Malacalcyonacea > Plexauridae > Paramuricea > Paramuricea clavata. Next base: position 19,997 of record CACRXK020007468.1, read on the forward strand.
AATCTAAATAGTATAAGTTAAGCTACTGAAAACAAATGCTGCGAAAGAAAGTGTGGCAAAAAAAAAATCGTACATGGTGATGGGATAAAAAAAAATGTTGCACATCACGAAAGTTAAATGGTCGGCCCCTAAATAACAACTTCAATAATAATAATAAATAACAGCGTTTATCTTATATAGTCCGACAAAGAGAGAATTCGAACTACAAATAGCTACAAAGACAGTGATGCACACTGCACAGGAATAACTGTATGAAATATATGAAATATAAACATCTTAAGGCCAGGGTCAAACGTCGAACTTTTCATGTGCCGAACCTCATGTTAATGAGCTAAATTTTTTGTTTCACTTCATTTGCATTAGGTTCGGCATGCACATGAAAAGTTCGACGTTTGAATAAATAACCGTTGACTATGCAAAATATGTTCTATAGCCTGAAAAAGTTTTGCTTTCAAACTATTCGCTTCGACGAAAAAGCAGACGAATTCGAAAATACGGCTGTTCAAAGCGCGCACGAATCTCAAATGGCATGCAGTTGTTCAAACTCAAAGCGCACGAGATTTCGGGATCACCTAATTTCTAGATCTGAGCTGTGATTTCTTCAACTTCTGCCCATTTCAACACTGATTTCAAGCTTTCCTGAAGATATCAGTAATTCACTGTAGTTTTGGTAATTTTTTCAATGTTTCAGTACTCAACTGTATTGGAGCCATGTATTTGAAAACAAAATATTGATTATAGCTTTATCTTCTCGTGTTAAAAAATATTTTACTCGCTGCTATCGTTCGTAACTGAAAACTGTTTTCACCACTCGAAGATAAAAGTCATATCTTTGCGCCGCTGTGTAATATCCTCTATTTATTTTTATTTGGGGGCATCCTTTACCTGGGGCAAATTGTCCCTTTTGTGGCCGCCATATCCCTAGTCAACCTCGTACCTATAATGTTGTCTATAACATTGTTATCTATGCTTTCTTTAATAATCTCTAACAGAACATAATCTTACAGTTGCATCTATATCGCCATCTTGCTTACTTCCTCGTGGTCCATAATTAATGTTTATTATGTTAATTATGCTAGACACTACATCCCTCCTTTTCTCAGAGTTTTTCACAATTGCAGTTCGTTGTTAATCATCTACCACTATATCTATGCGTTGGTATTTAACACAACAGAATATGAATGCTAAGACAAATTGTTGATTGTCCAACAAGTTATATGACTGTCACTGTCAGCCCTTTCTATTTACAATAAGGCTTAATGATAATAGTTCGGCCTTCTTCGTTCTCTCCTTGGATATTGTCGTTCTAGATTTTGTTGTTCATCTCGGTTGTGATTGTTGTTATTTTCATTGTCTCCAATATCACGTTGTTCTTCATGTTCATCACTATCTTCCATTTCCTCCTCATCTTCAGAAGACAGCCCAGTTGTTTTAATAGGTTTGAAAAACGATTGGTTTCTAGTAATAGCGAATCCTGGTCTTTCTGCAGTAATCATCGTTCCTTTTACTGTGATTATTCGTAGCGGTTTGGGATCAAAATTCGGGGTAAATTTGTTGTGCTTTTGTTGTCTTACGAGTATATAATCACCAATATTCATGGTTGTCGTCTTACTTTGTCTCTGTCGATCTGCGTATTCTTTCATGCGTTGTCGTTGTTCTTTATCGCGTTGTTCGACGGAATGATCAAGGGCATTCTTGTCGGTTTTAGTGTCAGTCTGAGGTAATCTTGTGCGGGTGTTCCTACCAAACATGAGTGTGGCCGGTGCAACTTGAGTTGTGGTATGGGGAGTAGCTCTGTAATTTAATAAGAATTCCTGCATGGTGCGGCGCCAGTTTTGCTTTTGCAGATGAGCAGTACGAATGGCTTTCATCAGTGGTTTCATGAAAGTTTCGCTTTCATTTGCTTGTGGCCATAATGGAGTGATTGTTTTGTGTTGAATGCCATTGTCATCCATGAATTTCTTTATTTCTTTGCTCTGAAACGGTGGACCATTGTCCGAGATAACTTTTTTTGGTAATCCAAATGTGGCAAAGATCTCGTCTAAACATGGAATTAGGTGAGGAGCATCCGTTTTCTTCATAATTTTTGTTACCGGATATCGGGAGCGTCCATCTATTAGGACAAAGAGTGTTTCTCCACTTGGTAACGGACCCAAAAAGTCAATGTATACAGTGTCAAAGTTCTCCTTGGGTATTTCGCGCATTAACAGAGGTTGTGGTGGTTTTGGACGTCCAGTGGCTTGGCATGGTATACAGCTGTCGATTGCAGATTTGACAAGTGAATCAATTAAAGGGAACCAAACTTTTTCTCGCATTAGGCTCTTCGTTTTAACTATGCCTTGGTGGCCAACATGGGCTAAACGTATGGCATCTGCTCGCAAGCTTTTTGGAATAACAATGCCTGTGTCTCGTAAAATGATGTTCTTATCATTAGATACAGTTAATTCATCTTTGATATTACGGAGTAACTTTAGTTCACGAATATCAATGACTGTGTCTTTGGAAAATGTTGTGGTGTCTAACGTATGCCATAAGTTTTTCTGTATTATGTGTGCAGCATGTTGCAAAGTTGGGTCATTTTGTGTTGCTTCTCTGATTTGTTGAAGGGTCATTGCTTTTGGGGTTGTTGATTCCGCAATGAACTGAATATAATATTCAGAGTTTTCACTGTTTTGTGATGTCATTGAGGTCGTATTCATTGGGTGTCTTGACATGTAATCGGATGGGTTATCGTGGCCAGGGCGATAGTGAATT
>CACRXK020007469.1:0-22740 GCA_902702795.2 Paramuricea clavata
GGGGGGGGGGGGGGGGGGGGGGGTAACACCCCAAAAGAAAAATCAAGAAAGGGGGCCCAACTTTCCCAGAGGGGACCCCGGAATGCTGGAATTGCGGAGCGTGTTACATAATAAGGAATTTTCTGAAAAATTGAGGTAAAAAAGGTTTGAAAAAGTATTTTAACCCCCCATTAAAGGAAAAAAATTTGGGCCGTTTTGTTTTCGGAAAAAAACCCTGATCTCCGCAGTTCAGATTTAATATGAAACAGTTATTGTGGTCAGGATTTTATTCAAGCCTTACATACATGTATAGATGGCCGGCGCGACCGTAAAGCATGTTAACGTTGAACATTGGTTGCACTAGCATTTATTTCGCATGGAAATATGCATGAAAATATCATCTTAGTGAGGACAAATTTGTTAAACTGAGTTCATCGGGCTCAAATGCATGTAGGGATGCAAAATTTAAAAGTAGTATCGCCAGTAAGTCCTATCCTGTGGCCTAATCTTGCTTAATTCGCTTTAACTCACCTTGTGACGCCCTTACTCGCGGAGAGTTTAGAACCCCGAACCCTTGTTTCATAAAGATATTTAGTGACGGATCAGCATCCAACGGTTTACATTTACACCCGGTTTTCAACTGGCATTTATTCTGATTTCATAGCTTTACAATCATATTTATTATTAAAAATATTTTTATAACATTTGCTTTAATCTTGTAAAAATGCAGTCATTTTTATTGCAATATATAATCAAACCAGATATTCCCAATATTAATCCAATGAGAACAATAATCATCATAATGGAACAGCGTGATCTCTCTACACAACGGGAAAAATATATAATTGACTATAAAGACTTTGACATAACGTTAGTTTTAACCTGGTTTAAAGTGTATATTATTGCAAGGGGTTTATATGGATGAGCCGCATACTGCATGACTGGATATACTGGATATGGTAGTCTACCGGATGCTGGTCAAGGAAAAATGGTAACCGGATAATGTATCTATGGCAGTATTTGGGCAATACTTCACTACCTTTCCCCCTAATATAGTTAACTATTTTATTATGTGCTTTATCGCTCTATATAACAAGCATAAATATCTGTGGCACAGGTGTCGGTGCGCAATCTACAGCAGAGAGCAGGTTTCTTCGCGAAAACAATTTCTGCACGCCCAGTAATTGCTCCTGTTCCACAATTTCTTAACACGCAAAAAAAGACAAAGAAAACAATTTCGCCGAGAAAAAGCGCTTGTGGAATCAGACCTTTACAAAGTATTATACGTTATAACTGCATATTCAAGGACAAAACCGGAGTAAACGTGTATGGACAAACATAAATCTGCATGATCTGTACTAAATCCAGTCAATATACTTAAACCAATTTTTACCTATTCTTTTATTTTCTTTTCCATTCTGTGAAACGTGTTCATCGTTGACAGATTTTTCGTCTAAAACATAAAAATTGTATAAAACGTCAACTCTATCACGTCACCTGGCCATACAACAAGAACCTGTTAAAGATACACAATAGAAATAACCTAGTAATGAGGGTCCACAATACACGCGGTTCTTAAATCGCGAATCCCGTGCTCAAACGTTTTATTATTGCGCATGTTTTTCCTAGATTCTTCTCATCCTGTGGCCCGCCACTGCTTGAAATCCCGAATCCAGTCATTTCTCTTCCCTTGCAATACCTGCATTCCCTTGCATTCCTCAAATCAACGTTATTCCACGTCGCACCTATTGTGGACACTCACTAACTACAAACAAATGAACGAACGTCATTGTTCAATGACTTTCTTTCAGATAACGCCAATCTGACCAAACATTTTGGCGGTAAAACAACCAGTATTTAATTCTGGTTAATGAAAAGTGAAAACTTGTTGACTTCCAATGTTCTAATGTTCAAACTCAGAAATTCCACCAAACTCTTTTGCCGAAAATTCAAGCAATTTACTGAAACGTGAGACCGTAGGTTCGATTCCTACCAGAGGACCTTGTGCTGCATTTTTCGTAGTCGTTCCTGGTTAGGTCTTAAAATGTATATATTCTCACTTGGATTACAAACCCTAACATCCTAATATTAATTCCACCAAGTGAAGTGCAAGAACTAAGTCATAGATTATAGATCATACCAGATGTCTCACAGTGTATCTATCTCTATGATTTTCGTGTCCGCGATTTTCGCAAGGCTATCACGCCAGATGACGCGTACGACACTTACTGCCAAAATGGCGCTTACTGCCAAAAGGTGTGATTGCTCACGTTTCATGGCGTGGATTTACACTTACTGCCAAAATGGCGGCCAATTCGTGCTCATAAAAAATCGCGGACACAATTTTGGCTGAGTGAGACATCTGGTATAATCTATAATCTATGACTAAGTTATTCAAGTTTCTTTTAGTTACGTGTTTTAATGAATAGGTTCAATTAAATGATGTCATAAAGCCCGCGTTAATTAATTACCCATAATGCTTTGTTCAGCCGCAATCGTATAAAAAGCTGTGACATAATAATGAACTTTGTAATAATTGGCTGACTGAGAGAGATAGCACGTTATTGCGTCTCGCGTAGTAACAATTCGTAAAAAATTAAAAACGGCGAGCTCGAGTGCTGTTAAGTACACGAACAACAAACAGTTTTCGAGAACTGTTTGGAGATCGAAAACACGAAGAAATTTGTTTTCAAGTGACGAATTGAATAAAGAACTCAAGGAAGTCGGAGCTTGAACAGCGGAAAGGTAAGAATAACTTGAAATGATTAAAATTATTAGATAAATAAATAATTATTATATAACGAAACGTAAAACATTTTCATTGCTTCTTCCCTCTATATACTTTCTGCGAATTCAAATTACTTTCTAACGACTAACTCGACTTTCAGAACAACTCGACAACGACTCGTAAGCAGGCAAGTCCATATAGAGGTATAGGCAAGTCCATATATAGCGGGGGTTCATATGACATGTGAAATAGTCTGTATCCATGACTACTCTTGCTATGTGGGAATCAGTCTTGACCAGTGTGCATTATAACGGTCGGCAATCGGCTACTTGCCGAACAAAAACACTAAATGGCCGATTAATCTTATTCTGCACGGATATTTTGACCGAGCAAATAAAATAGGCAGTTTTCATTTAAATGAAAGGTATACTATTTGACTAGTACGGTACTGTTCATAAAGCATAAAAGCGAGAGAAGGAACACAAAATGTTTTCTTGGCTTTGCTGTGACAAGCAACAAAATCACATCACAAGTTTATGGTACTATAGACATGCAGAAAATTCCCCTAAACAATATACAATGGCATTACTGCTTGCCAAAAATTAAGTAATGTGATTGATCAAGCGAGGAGTGATCAGCATGCCGAACTATCAAATTGATAGCTCGTCAATTGAATGTAAATTTTGAAAAGCTGGCCGATCATTATTAGCCAATGTCCGAGCAACTACATAGTTGATCGGACATTTGTCAGACCCAAGCGAAATTGTTATAATCCACACTGGTCTTCACTGGAGATATACAGATATATATTAACACTCTATTATATTGGTCGCCTTGATATGTTCACGACAACTAAATCCAGATTACAAATCAATTTTGGATAATTAAAAAAACAGGTTATGACGTCATCTGTGTATCTACTTAAGGTTACAGGGCACCCTTTTTGGCGTTTTGTGGAAAATCGTTACTGCGCGCTCAAAATCAGTCCGATTTTCATCAAATTTTCACCAAATGTTAGCCAGTGCATTCAAAATATGATAAAGTTGTAAAATTGACAAACAATAAAATAATGTAAGAATTATTCAGGAAAATCTTAAGTCGCGGTACCTTTACGCTTTTGAGTTATGTTCCTGCTGGTTTTAAGATATATTTATGAAAATATCATTTTTATACAGTAAAATAGTTGTTCTAAAAAATTTTGTTCGGAAATTTTTGTTTATTTCGTCGTTCCGCTGATATGGCGATTTCTTTGACGACTGCAATATATTTCTGAATCGTTTGTGTGAATTGCTCCTTATTATTAAAATATCCAAAATTAGAAAAAAGCCGAACACAATTTTGAAACTGACGTCTTTAGCTATGTCCTGTGAAAATTTGAGAGAAATTCGTTGAAACCCGCAGGAGCACAGCTCGTTTTAAAATCAGTAATTGCCGTAAAATTCTTCGGGAGAAAATTGAATTTGAATATTACATTTTCAATGTTTTTCTTATTGCAAGCGAAATGTATTTTATTAAATAACTCTGCGAGTTTTCAACATTTTTCGTCCAAACTTGGTCAGATAGTAGAACTAATCTAATGCTTTCATGAAAACCAATAAAAAAAAATTTAGACAAAATTAACACTCAAATGTGTTCTGTCTGAACACATTTATACAAGTAGATACAAAGAGGTTGCGCAATTTTTTACTCTTGTGAATATTGATTACTGTATATTTATGGTTTAACCGCTAGACAAAACTTTCAATCGCCCTATATTATAAACGTCAGACGTTATTTATACGAAGCAATTTACAGTCGGTTCTGCAGCAACCTCGTTCCCAGGCTTGCAGTTCTTTATTCCATTCTTCCACATTCAATTTCGTTTTCGTGCTCTCCATGAGAGAGTCAAGACATTATTATTATTGAAGAATTTCACTTAAAGGCAGTTCTCGAAGAAATTCTTTGTCACGTCGTTCTCTTCACATCCTAAATGCTCTTTAACTGGGTTTCAAGCACTACGAGAAACGTCACCTACTGTACTATCTCCGTATAGTCAGCTGGTAATTAACAACTGAAGGTCATTATAATACCAAGTACAGTAACAATTATCCAACCTTGCAACTTTCCCTCGGCTTCCTCCGCCATTAATTTCTTCTGTTTTTCCATCGCTTCATAAGCTGCTCTTCTTTCTTGCTTCTCTGACAATTTTTGTCTTTTTCTTAATTCTCGCTCTTTAGTTGCATTGGCTTCTTCCAAAACTTTTTTTTCTGAAGCGAACAGATACAGTGTCTCAAATTATGGTGCATGGTTAGCGCTCAATTTTGCATCAGTACTTCGTTTTAATGTTAACTATTAATTTCCATAGGCTGAATTATAGCGACGAACGCAGGTTTGGGATAACAAAAGGTTGTTCATCTTATAATTTGTCTGTGTTTAAATGTGATAACAAAACGCATCATCAGTCAAGATTAGCTATCGGAGAACGTCGGCTACGACAAACCTTGCCTTGACGAATGATCCAGCTAATTTGACTTGTGTATAAGCCATTACACTACGTTCAGGAAAAATGGACACTTTGCTGCTGCTTTTTGCAAATCGGTTTAATGTGATTTGGGAATAGTTAAAAATATCTGATAGTTTCGTTCGGATTAGCGGGAGAGTGGTGTTGTCAGTTGAGAATTTGTCCTATTTTTCAAAAAAAAATGTTTGATTAACTTATTCTTAGAAAGTAAAAAAAAAACAACAACCAAGTAAACTACAACCTATAGTGAATATAAAAGAAATATTGACCTCTTTCTATTTCTCGTTCTTCTTTCAATTTTCTCTGTCTTATTCTTTCCTGTTCTGAATTTTTCACCTTGAGGTGCGCAATCATCTAAAAATGTGCATTAAAATGACATATTTTACAAGCTAGAAATGTTTTCACATTCACATAACATTGTATCATGATTAGTAGTTTACGTAAATTTTATTAAAAAGTTTTGTTTTCACTGACTAATTTAGTATATATTATATAGTTTATCAGATATTTTAAACACGTACATCAAAGACAAGATGGGATATAATTTAGAGTATGCAACCAACACATGATTTTCAATTGAAAGTTAGAATTTTGTCCATGTATGTGTTATCTGACATTTGAACTTACATTATCAGCACAGCGTTTACATTCCTCAGCACTGAGACAATCTCCAACTACATTGGGTAACAATGTCTGAATTGGATTTTCTTTCAAATCAAGCCATTTTAATCTCTTCAGATGAACACAACTGACTGGCATCGTTGCTAATTTATTGCTATAGAGGTCAAGTCTTAGTAAGTTAACTAAATGACCAAAATCATCTGGTAATTCAGTCAACATATTTTTACTCAAGTCCAACTTAGTCAGCTGAGTCAACGTGGAGAATGTGACCTGGAAAAGACAAAAGTGGAGAAAGTTACAACATTTGCAGTTCTAAGAATTTAGAGACATGCACCATGCACAAAACCTAATCATAATACAGCCCTTGAAAACGAGGTCGGCATTCGGCAATGTCGACCTATCAAATCAGCCTCCCAGCTCGGCAAATTTTTGCCGACCTTAATTCAACCAAAGTAAGAATTTTTTGCTGCTGATTGCTATTAAAAAGTCAGCGATTATAGAATTCGATTCATAGTTTGATTAACTATTTGAACACACTTTAATGTAAGGTTTAAAAATTGACAGATATTCTATATATAATTTAGGTAATTAAGACTCCAAAAGAAAAGCTGTTGTCAGTGTTACTGTAGTTCACGTTTCCGGGGAAAAAGGCATGCTTTGTATTCCGATTTCAATGATTTGCAAATACATGATTACTAGTGCTCCAAGACATGGAAACAGATTTAAAAAAATGCCGAGACCTAGGTCGGCATTTTTTTGCCGACCTCAATTTTGACGGTTTTCGAGGGCTGATAATATGGATATTTGTCCAAAAGCCAGAACCAGCTGACAATTTAAGAAAAGAAAATATAGAACAAAAACTGAAACATCTAAATTAAAGCGTAAATTCAAATGGTGATATTTTGATCCTATTAAAGAATCGTCCCCCAAGGCCAACCCTCAAAAGGCCAACCCCCAAGGAGGGGGGCATATTGTAGTAGGCTGGATCGATATACCGGATATATCCGATATACCGGTATTTGTTTAGATACCGGTTTGGCGATATTGACAATTTAAAAATACCGATATACCGACATTTCGGTATTTTGCTGCCTAATACCGAAATGAAACGCTATTTCAAGTCAAACTTGCTTACAATCACGTTTAGAAAGCAAAGTTAATACTCACAGATGCATGATTTTGTTCTTACAGTTCTAGCAGCTTTGGTTTAGCAATACCAGACGTCTTGTTTATTAAATCGCCCTAATCGGAAATATAAAAATGGCCAAATTTTTAAAGGAAAATTTCGACAAAAAAGAAAACTTTGATTTTGGAAAGTGGAAGTACTAGCATTTGCGAAACAGCGAAAACCTTTTCTGGCTTTTCAAGTCTGTTTTTTTATCGGGCAGTATAAGAAGGTAACTTTTTGTTGTTTTTAATCTTATTTAACTGACATGCTAACTTGTTTATGTGTTAGTTTTAAAAATGCAACGTTTTTTATGTTTATAACTATTAGCAGCTTACTGAAACACTATCTGAATTTATATACAAAACGAATATTTTTCTTTCTTTTTCCTACTAATAATTGCCGCTTAGCGCTGTTAATTGTTAACATAGCTTGATAATGCGAATCTTGTGACATTTGCACTAATAACAGTATGTGCCACATTAATATTTTGTCAAAACTTGATTTTTCTTGACGGTCAGCACTTCAGTTTAGCTTAAAAAAAAACACGTTAAAAATACCGGAATACCGGTATTTACCGGTATTCTGATGGCGGTATATCGGTATTCGGTATTTGCGATATCGATCCAGCCTATATTGTAGAGGAGGGTCCAAAATAGAGAGGGTTATTCATTTATTGCTGAGAGGCAGTGGCATAGCCTGCCCGACAATTTGGTCATGCTATGCAAATTTCAAATCATTATCATCATTCATTTCTTTAGAAATTGATTGTTTTCACGGTTTATAAACATGGAAATATTTGCATAGTGTGACCAAATTGTCGGGTTGGCTACGCCACTGCTGAGAGGCAAAGTGAAAAATCAATAAATGAACCATTAAAACATATAATCAAATAGTTGTCTGATACAAATGTTGCTAATTGTGAGGGGAGGTTGAGGTGTGCATATCAGACTGGGGGAGGGCTTATGAGTGGGGGGGGAGGGGGTAAATGGAGGATTTACAGCATGAAATTTGTGTATTTAATCACTTACTGGTAATGTTGTTAATATGTTACATGATAAATCAAGAGAGGTAGCTTTTGGTAGTGAAGCCTACAAATAACACAAAAATATATTAGATTGTACTGACTACAGTACATGCCTCACAATTCAGGATAGGCATACTAGACTACCTATTCCCTAATGAACAAAAAAAAAACCCAGCAAATGCGAGGCCCAAAAAAGCGGGGCCCGAACGGTTTTCTTTGTTCCCTGTTTCAGCGCCAGGTCCCAAAGGGCCCAAGGTCCCCAGAAAACATCAGGGCCCAAAATTTAAAAATTAAGACGCCAAAGAGTGGGGGGCCAAGTGGTTTATTGTTCCCTGTTTCAGTGTGGGATCTAAACAGCACGGGGCCCCAAAGAGTCCAAGGCCCCCAAAAGCGAATTAGCTCCAAAATAAAGAACTGTGAGGCCCTATTTGAAGTTTAAAAAGCTAAGCTCCAAAAGCGGGGTCACAAACAAATTTTTCTGTTCCTTCTTTGGGCAAGGGGCTCCAAAAAGCGAGGCCAAAAAAATCATAGGGGTCAGAAAATTTCAAAATTTGCAGAAAACTGTTCAATACTAAAAGATTGCTGAAGATCCCCTGTAAATAATAATGTTACAGTTAATTTCATATAACTTTTCCCTGAATGTTGCGAACTTCGTTCCGAATTTCATTGTGAAGTTCAAAAGTTCATACTGAAATTTACAAGCCGGTTTGTAAACAAAGCCTCTGATTGGTCTCTGAACAAAAATAAGCCAATCAGAAGCTTTGTTTACAAACCGGCTTGCGAATTTCAGTATGAACTTTTGAACTTCACAACGAAGTTCGGAACGAAGTTCGCAACATTCAGGGAAAAGTTATGTGAAATCTACTGTAAAGGTATAAACTGGGTTGAATTTCAGTTCGATCAAATTATTGATGTATAATTCTTTTTTTTTTGTAAATACACAGGAAACTTTTCAACGCACAAAATACAAAAGGATATTTTTTTAATCTTGCTGAATTCAGTGTCTAAAAATATGTCATGGGGTAAAGGAGCCCCGCGCTCATAATATGCCACAGGCCCTGCGAAACGTTAATCCGGCCTTGACTTGAGTAGGCATGTGATGCAAATTTAGAGCAGAAGAAAAAAGCAAATGAAGTGTCCTAATCTTTCCTCTCCACTCTAATGAAAAGTATATGATAAACTTATCTAGAGTTACTTCACAATTTTTAGCTAATATTCAATTAGGCCTGATCAGTATGTGTGTTGGTATCATTACATATGTATACTACTGTATGTCAATTGCAACTACTGTATTTAACCCATTGAGCGCCAGTGTCGACAATCAAAATCATTTGGCATTAGACAGCCATGGAGGGGAGTAAAGTCATAAAATATGAACTACATGTATTTAAAATGGTAGGTCAGTGATTCTTATCAGCTTCTTCATTGGCCCACAACATGAATTTGTAACTCATTCCAGTGGCCAAAAATATGTGGCAGATGAATAGCACTGATCCCATCTCTAGTACTGAGTTTAATCCCAGCCGGATTGCATTCGGATGCTATCCAGCAGGAGAAATGTGCTCAGAAATGCCTTTGGAAAAACATGGGATTTTTAGCAGATATTTTCAAGTCAAAACATGGATTCCTCACTTTGATGGTCATACATGTTTTTGTATCTACTGTATCTATCTTTTTTTGGTGTGTGCGGCATTTTTTACAGCAAGTCGACAAATAATTTGCACAGTTGCTGCCAAGACCATCATTTCTGCAATCGCTCATCGATCATAGAACATGCAGCATCATGAACAGCCAGGATTTTAGGCCACATAAAAAAAAATAGTTGGTTAGCGTCGCCGCCCGCCCACAAAAAAGGCCCCGCTCAGGATTTTTTTTTATTTAAAAAAACCCCGACTTTTATTGATCAACGGGCTCTAATGTATGTAGTATTTCTGTTGACTGTAGTCAATTGTGTTAATAATTTGCGAAATTGCGTGCGAAAGTGACGGTATGAATTATATTTTGAAATATATAAAAAAATATCTGTACTAGCGCAAGAAAATCCAGTTTCGGACCTAACAGTGAGTAAAACCAAGGCGTTAAAAATTAGTAACAATTTAAAAAAAAGCGGCCGCCCGCCCACTTTTTGACAAAAGCTAAGGACGCTAACCAACTATTTTTTTTTATATGGCCTTATATCATTTTTATATACCACCATTTTGAAAACTGAAAGTAAGTCATTGTACTATTTCTCTGATTAATTTATTACTGTAATATTGCTTTTAAATTATCAGGCAGGTGAACTAAAATTATCAACTTTGATTCTTTGAGAAATTAAACGGGTTTTCTTCAAAAAGTGGCGTACTTTTCTGTTCATTCAAATTGTTGGTGGAAATATCTGCAGTGTCTGGTTTCAACCTAGCTGCCAGATGACCAGCAAGGCATGTTATAAAGTCCTTGTTAAACTTAAAACACAAACTTAACCACTTACTATTTCTCGGACTGGTACTTTGGAAAGATTACATAAACTTAAATCAAGTTCACTTCCATCTAATTTATCTTTGAGCTCTTCTTTAGTAAATTTTGCTTTGCTCATTTTGAATAATATTTATTTTTTCATTCCTTTATACACGTAATCGTTGCAACTGTGGCCCGCGATGTTTCAGTACCAGTATAGTTTTCTTTCATGAAGTAACGTTGAAGAAGGAAATCTCACGAAATATTTCGTAAGACAAATTCATGATGTTGTACTGATAAAACGTGTTATGGTAAGAAAATTTGATATTTTCACGTATTTCCTTTGCTCTATTTAATATTTATATCTCGTTTAGGCGAGGTTTATAGCACAGATAATTGTCCTTGGTGGGCAGGTTGTTGCAAGGGCTTTCACCCAAGCATTGAGACAGGAATTTCAAAGTGAGTATAGTATAAGTATAAATTTTATAAAGAATGTTTCATAAAGTTCTAGAAAGGATCAGGTGATGACTAAATACTGTATTTTAAACAACTGGGAATGCACAAATACATTGCACAAAGGGCAAAAGTTTTCCCAATCTTGCAGCATTGGCTCTGGGGCACAGAATAAGGCTCTGGGCCCTAAATTTAGGGGTTCTGGTTGCCTATTTCCCCAGAGACAATGCCTCCCGCGCATAGGCATTGCTCTGGGTACGAGATTGAGGTTTTCCAGCAGGAGGGGGGGGGGGGGGGGGGGGACTGAGGAGGGGGCAACGTTGTTCTAATGGGTTAATATACTGTAATTGCCAATTGCAATAATTCTGATACAATTTGCTGCTGTTTCATTGTTTAAATAAATAAAAAAGTAATTGACCGACTGATCGATTGTTCAGCAACCGGAAATTACCGATTATTTATGTCACAATATACCAGATAAAGGTGACATATCATTCATGTCAACTTTTTAACGATAATTTCCAATGTAACATGTTACTTCATGCAACCAAAGATTGTTAAAACTGTTAATAAATGGCATGCTTCACACATTAACATATTGCGTTAAAACGCAACATGTATCAACGTGCAATGCATATATTAATTTTTAAATTAAAGTGGGTATTTTCTCAACAATCGGTTTTAGACAATTGGAAAATAAAAATAATTGTTTAATTCTACTGATTCATATCGTCTACCGATATGACAAAAATCAGCTTGATGCCGATACCGATTACCAGCCAATCACTAAAATATGCCTCAGTTGTGTTTTTGTGGCTTTGATTGATGTAAACACAAATTTCAGCTTGATAATTCTACTCATATCAAGCTCAACCTTGTTCAATAATTGTTAAATACTGAATCACATGCAAATACTGTAGTGCATGATTTGTTTCTTGATTGTTCATCAGGGGGACAGGCTGCTCAAAGTGCGGCCAAAACAGCAAAAGAAGGAGTAAAACGAGCCACAACCAACAGCATGATGGGAATATCATTAGAAGAAGCAAAGCAGATTTTAAATATTGAAAGAATTGACAAAGAAGCAATCACTAAGGTCAGTATACCTGGGAATTTATTTTATTTGTTATATACAGTGTAGAATAACTTTGAGTGCATGTGACAAAGGATATTGTTGCGTTCTTTCTCACCTATACTCAGTCTGGTATATACATGTACAGTGAAAATAAATAAAATGTGCAGTCTGAAAATGTTGTAAATAAATATAATGTCAAAATAATGGTAACAAAGTTAAACTTCTCCTTCACCTCTATTTAACACACTCTACTGTACTTTGTTATTTTACTCTGTCTAATGTCAGAGAATTTCACTTCACTTGTTAAGGGGAAAGTGGCACCACTCAATGGGTTAATATGCATAGTGTACAGTAGATATACACAGGGCTAAAAATAACGGCCTGTAGATCACTGGACAAAACAACTGAGTGATCATCTTGATTTTAGCTTGGTCAAACTCTAACTGGTCATTTTTAAAATAATAAAATACAGCTAATAATGAGAAAGATCATGATCAATGTGCGAGATATGATTTCATACACTTACAGTCAAATAAATATTTGTTTTTGGACATTGTTTTTCATGTTTTAAATACTCAAGACATTAGTAAGTTAGTAAAACATTGTAGGAAAACAGTCAATGTTAATAACTAACATTACTACAGTGCTTTTGGAGAAATCTTCATTACACGGAACAGGCAAGGATGGCATGTACCACTGCAAATAGGAAATAAATTGTATCGGAAGCATGTGTTTTTGTATTTTGGAATTGTATTTTTTCAAATTGTATCGGAAGCATACAAATGTGACTGGTCAAAATGAAGTTGAAGCAAAAAATGTTATTGGTCAAGAGGCATTTTAGCCAGTCATTGTCTGCCGTTATTTTTATCCCAGATACATAATCAAAGATATTGTCATGGTAACATTTTTTACCCACCTGTTTGGTTCTACCATAGATATCTCAAATTCAGGGTCCAGTGCAGGTTCAGATTCGACTACCACTATCTCTTACTGACTTAGAAATTGGATAGATGGTATTCTCGGTCCGTTGCTGTTCAGTATTTATGTCAATGATCTACTAGTGTCTGCCACTAAAACGTGTTCCTCCAAATCGTATGTTGACGGTACTAAACTCTTTCTGTCCTTCCATATCAATAACTCTAATGCTGCTCTGGTTGATCTGAATGAAGACGTAATTAGAATTTGAAATTGGTGTTTCGACAACCTGCTCTTGCTCAACCCCGGCAAGACCAAATTGATGGTCTACGGAAGTCGTTAAATGCTCACAAGGCTACCTGAATTTAGACCCTCACTACTTGGTAAAGGACTAACACCTGCCGCAACAGTCAAAGATCTGGGAGTTACGTTTGACCCTCTCCTTCGACAATCATATCCTTTCTACCGTCTCGTCCTGCAAGTCAAGTCTCTGTCAGATACATCGAGCTAAACACGCCTTCATAAAGCTCTGTTAGTAGCTGTGATCAATGCTTTGGTCTTCAGCAAGCTCTACTATTGTTCTTCACTTTGGTCAAACACTTCCTGCAGTAACCTATTCCATCTTCAAGGAGTCCAGAGTTTCGCAGCACGAGTAGTGAGGAATACAAGAAAGTTTGACCACATCACCCCGATTCCAAAGGAAATACAGTGGCTTCCCGTGAAATTGCATCTCTACTATCGTATTGCTCTACTGGCCTTCAAATTCATGAACATTTGTGCCTCCATTTACTTGTCGTCCCAGTTCATAACCAGAGGTGAGAAGTGAGCTCTCGTGAGACACGAAATGTAAGAAATCTGGATGTTCTATTGTACAAAACAGCTACCGTACTTCTTTGGAACAACATTAGCCCTGACTTAAGTCGGTGCAATTCTACTGTATTTCAAACTTTAAGTTAAAACTAAGACAGTAGCGATTGATACACCGGGTGGAAATTTGCGAAAGCCTTTTCATTCGCGAAAGCCTTTTCATATCCAAGCTTAATCCTACTTTAAATGCTAACATTAGGTCAACTCCTCTTGACCTTTTCTAATGCTTTGCTAGGTCTCTAATTACTAACCATTATTTCTTTAATTTACTAATACTTTTTATGACAGGTTGTTTTTCATCCTTCCTCTTATTCGCTTATTTGAATACTGTAACCGTTTGAAACTATTGGTATATATATAATACACGCTTGTAAATAAGTTTAATTGCTCTGAAGATGTTGTGAACAATACAACGAAACGTTAGCCAATAAATTTTATATTTTGTTATGTCTTGTCTGAAAGTCATTTGCTGGGCTTTAATTTTCATTTTTAAATTAAAACTAAGATATAAACTTTTCCAGTTATGAAGTACTTGTTTTTCAGTTAATCAATAAGCGTTGTCAATGTCACTGTTGTTGTGTTATCGTCGTCGTCGTCGTCGTCGTCGTTGTTGTTGTTGTTGTTGTTGTTGTTGTTGTTGTTGTTGTTGTTGTTGTTGTTGTTGTTGTTGTTGTTGTTGTTGTCCCTTTGTCCCTGTTGCAGTTTTTGTGAAATTGTCCTTGTTTGCTAGTAATGTGTTTCAATAAAATTAATTATGGCTAAATGTAGTAAATGTTTATCACTGAAAAGCTCCTTCAGGGGAGTGTCAATAATCAAAAACACATCTTAGAATAATATGAAACTGGTTTTTCGTATCTCTGAGGATGGTTTCAAAAACACATCTGATTGGTTAAGAATCCATTATTGATAGTGATAGTGGTGAAACACAATTAATTATTTTTTTTTGTTTGTTTTATTGTTCTTCTAGATTATTACAAAATGAAATAAGTTTTGTCTGACGTTTCGGTTTCCTATACGAAAACCATTTTCGAAGTCTTCGAAAATGGTTTTCGTATAGGAAACCGAAACGTCAGACAAAACTTATTTCATTTTGTAATAATCTAGAAGAACAATAAAACAAACAAAAAATGAATGAACCTGTATTCAAACCTTTTAACAATTAATTATGTTACGTCATCAAGAAAGTTTTGTGTGGGTGCTGCAAACGCTGAAGGCGTGAGGCCTAGGTGCCCCTCTGGTAGTGGTATTGGTAGTCAAATCTGAACCTCTTATGTTACGTCGTTCGTGTCTGAACCACCTGAAAAATATTGAAAAAGCCCCAAGAGCAAAACAAGGCAGAATAACAAATGAAATAACGATGTGAGAATATGGTACGAACACTTTTCTGTTCATTCTGCAACCAGGTTATGATATCGTTTTCCCATCTATAACTGAGTGAACTTATTTATTAATACTACTAAATTTAATATATACATACTTAAATTTAAACTCGTTGCATGTGGGTATATTGTACAGGGGTGGATTTATAGGGGGGTGCACAGGGGTGCGCACCCCTGTTGGCCTTGGACAACAGGGGTGCAAGAGGGTGCAAAAAATCAAATTCAGAAATATGGCACAATTTCCAAGGTTTTTCCTTTTTTGAAGTCAAACTGAAGCTCATAATGGACTTTTCCCCTTATAACTAAAATTTCGATCTAGACAAAAATTTCATCACAGCTTGAAAGAGCATCACAAAATTAGTAATATTCCAAAGTTTTGTTACAAAATCTTGTATTAAATGCGGATAATATAGCCTTGCGAAGTTTGCCGTTTTTCAGTAATTTTGTATTACAAACGGGAAATTGACATCCGATTCGGGTGTTGGGGCTGCAATTTCCCGTTTGTAATCTAAAATGACTGAAAATTGCAAACTTCGCAAGGCTCTTTTTTCCTCATTTTACAACATTTCGCAACGAAACTTTGGAATATTACTAATTTTGTGATGCTCTTTCAAGCTGTGATGAAATATTTGTCTAGACTTGCCTAGATCAAAATTTTGGTTATAAGGGGAAAGGTCTATTCAATGCCCATATCGTAGGAAATGGCATTTCTAGGGTTCTAATTTTCAAACTTTTCCCTGGACCCCCTAGGAAGCTTGTACCTTTGGTGCTTGAGTTGTTCGGAAGCCAATTCATTTGAATGCTCTCCCACCACCCCCTAAAGAATTATAAAAAAACACTCAGCTGCTCAACCAGCACCCCCTAGAAAAACCTTGCTGGATCCACCCCTGATATTGTACATTGTGAGCTGTCTGATATGTGCGACAAGAAGAGCCTGCAAAGGGGGCAGCATAGTGAGCATCGCTATAAGAAAATTATTTTTTTCTTTAGAATTATGATCATTTGTTTAAAGTAAATGAAAAAGCAGGGGGAGGATCGTTTTATCTACAATCAAAGGTATATTGTGTATGATACTGTTTGGGAGTCATGCATGATGTCTAATACAATCTTTCTTAGTCCGGGAGTCGCGACTAGACTAGGCCAAGGAACTATGGAAAGATATTCAGCATGACGTAATTCTCACGTGATCGTGCCTGCGTTCGCTGTTCACGGTCTTCGAAACCTGGGGCTAGTTGTACGAAGGCCGGATAGCGTTATCCACCGGATAGTGATTTTTTCAAGCTTTGTTAAATCAGTCGTTGATTGGTATAACTCGTATTAAAGTTTAGTGTTTATAAGTTAAATGTTTTTATACTTGTTGTGTCGTCTATATCCGTAGTTTCACAGTTTTTCAAGCATTTTACAAAGGTTGAAAAATCACTATCCGGTGGATAGCGCTATCCGACCTTCGTGAAGCATGATGGTGCTAGCTACAGTCAAAAATTCCGCGTTATACAGTACGCCGTTTTCCCAGTTACGTTTAGCTAACAATTTCCCACTTTAGATCTGCCAAAAACGTAACTATTATGAAAAAATAAAAAATAAAAGTTTTTTTCAACGTCAAAATTTTGCTGAAGAAGAATTGGGAGCAACGGATAAATCTTGCACGAGGATGCCATCTAGCCTAAAATATATTATTTGAGTGTCTGTTTCAGTAATGTTGATGATCAACATTAGCACTGAAACAGACAAATTAAGTTGATGATGTTTTTTAGCGCAAAAAACAAAGCCATAACCTCTAGCTGAAATTTGTAATTTGCCTGCGTACAGTATAGAATGCTAAATATCTGTAATGTTGAAGAGCTGGTGAAATGAAATTTTGATTCAGGTGGTTCGCGCTAAAGAAAGATTGGATGCCGAACTTGAAGCGACGGAGAAAGAAAAACAACAAAATACAGAAGACTCTGCTGATAAATAACACACGAAATGGTAGACACAGACTGTGTATGAATATGTAATATAGAAATATTTAGGTGGTTTGCATTGCATTTTCGGAATTTGCAATACATTTTGCCCCGATAAATAGGTCACCCCATGCGATTCAAAGAATAAAGAGATTTTACCATGTTGGATTAATTCATTATAACAATTTGCCCAATCTCGTTCCCCGAGCCTGCGATCCTTGGGAAGGAAACGAAGGCTCTGGGATAATCCATCTCAGAAATGAATATGATTGGTTGCTGGTATACAATGGAATGTTGCAATTTTGCAAAAATTAATTTTTAACCGTATATTTTTATATACAACATGGCGGCCGTTTAGGAGTGTACGAATATTGTTTTGGTTTTTCAGAGCTGTGCTATATACTAATACTACAAAGGAAATGCAAAGAAACGTATACTGAATGCGTATAATATCACAACTAAATGGAGCGTGAAAACTTTACTCATATTTTGTGTTGTACAGGTTTTCTGTAGTTTTAATCTACACATAGTATACGTACTGTCAGTACACTGTTCTATTTGACTATAATATCGAATATGTGCTATATTTTGCAAATACTATTTGTGTCAGAAATGGTTAATAACTTTATTAATTTGTCTTTGTGTTATCATTATTGCGAAGAACTAGCTAATAACTAGTTTCAATACATCCAATCTTGGGATTTACTGTTATATATTTTATTATTTAATGTATATATTGTACTGTGCAGGAGTATGTAATACTCATTTTGCAGTTCAAGTGCAGGAGTATGTAATACTCATTTTAACTTGTAGCATGTAACCCTTCCCTATATGGGTGCATATGAATCTTTTGCTGTTATAATTTATTTATTGAAGAGTTCAAAAAACCTTTATTCGCTAAATAAACCACAATTTCACAGGCAGTGATATTTTAAGTTCGTATTGTGTTAGAATTGTTAAACTGTGGAACTATGTTTGTACGTCTGCTCCTTCGTATTGTTATGTCACTGTCTCCTCTTTTAATTCATACTTGCGCAAGACTTACATCCACCTCACTAGTACTTCCTACACTCCTGACTTACCTAGTTCACACTCACTTATCACGACTCAATAAAAAATATCTAACATTTCTCTCTTTGTCTTTTCATTCTTTCTGCCTTTTCATTCTCTTAGTCTTTTCATTTAATCTTCCTTGTCTTTGTTTCTTGTCTTTGTTTCTTGTCTAGTGGTGAGCACCCTGCATGGGACATAGTCTCGTTTGTGTTTCGCCACTTTCCTCGTCTTCTTGTACAATGTAATTGTCCGTTTAAGTTATGTAAATATTCAGTTTTTTATGTGCCAAATTAAAGTTGTTAAATTAAACTGGTATTCCAGTCTGCATACACCTAATGCACCTATCAATGTTAACCCCCAGAGGGGGTCGGGTATATGTGGGGTATTTAATCATCAATTGCTCCCCACCCTGGGGATTTTGAATAGCATTTTGGCCCCGAGTTGGGGCAATTTGAACCAAATGACTTTTATTAACATACTATTTATTGCAAAATGGTGGGGCATTTGACTAATATTTATTGCCCGACAGTGGGACATTTGATTGAAAATTTGCTCTAAAAATCAAATGCCCACCTATGCCTGACCCCCCTCCTCTGGGGCTTAACATTGATAAGTGCAAAATACATATAATTAATTATTGGATTTCACTATGGCATTTTGCACGTTCTGTCATTGGTTCTGACAGGGGGTCAACCTAAAAAATGTATTGATGCTTATGTTGTACTGGAGTGAGCAAATGACATGAAATTGCATGTATTTGCAACGAAACACAAGGCCAACACATACAGTGAAAAATTAATTCCCTCTGATGACTGTGTCCCGATTTAGAGTTGACCACCCATCAAATTTATGATGTCATATGAAACACAATAATATACAGTATAATATTACTGACAGCTAATTGTAGCATAAAGTATTTAATGATTTTAATTTATTGAGTAGCACAATATGCCAAATTGGCAATCCCTTTGTTAATCTTGTCCACACAGTAATTCAAAGAAGCCCTGCCCTCTGTACGAAGTTGTATTAATTGGATTCTGTCCAAGAAAACGTCATAAACTTTTTGATCCAGATGTTACAAAGTATGAATTCCAGATTGGGAGACCATATAAATATTTTTAATAAATTCATATACTTTTTTTTAAGAAATGTTCTATTCCTTTAAATGATAGTGATCATGCAGTCACCAGAATTCATTTTCATCAGCTTCCCCCTGGTTATGACCCCCTGTAGGGAACCACCTAGGGTGCAGGTATAATTTTGTGATGAATGATAAAAAATTGCCCAATATAAATGCCGAGCCATAGAAATATTTTTATTACCATGGTCATGACAACTACCCTGTCTGTTTGATTGCAATATCAAAACTTGTTACTTTTACACTATAAAACAACACATACCTACTCTGAGAAGGGGATGGGCAACAAAAACTCATATTTCAGTTTTTTCCCTTCCTATCCAATTCAAATCATGCTGGCCACGAAAACAATTTCCTGATTGCGATACAATAAATTGCCAAATGACTGACAATTTGGGCTAGTGATGCCCCTGAATGCTACAATGATAGCTAGCAACCTCATTGCTATTATATCTCCAACCTTGAATGTCCTATTTAGTACAGTAGTTAATTAATTAATGGCAGTAATCAACATGAAGTCAAGTACATTTCTGGCCATTGATGAGAAATATTGTCCAGAAGCAGGGATGGATTTACTGGGGGGGGGGGTGCACCCCCCTAGCCCTGGCCAGAGATGTTGCAGGGGAGGTGCTATTTTTCATGATAAAGCAAAAAAGACAAAATGAGATACAGTAATTTGAGTAATAACATGATGATAAGTGAACTGTGAACAATTACAATTCAAATACAGTAGTTGATGGGCGGGCGGCACACATGACCAACACAACTTGGCACCAGAGCCCCCCCCCCCCCCCCAGATCATGCTGGATCCATCCCTGTCCAGAAGTACAGTGAAATAACAAAATAGGGTGCACTACAACAGCACTCTTCGCGGCTCCTGCCGGCTCTATACTGACCCTGTTTCACACGCAATATTTTCCTTATTCAGTCGCTAACACACCTTTTGTATCCCACTATGAAGAACATCAACATTTCCACCAAAACCCCGAAAAAATAATCATTTTATAGACGAAAGAATAAAATATTTCAAACAATTTGTTTTGCTTTTGCCAACGCATGCGCAGTTCGGTCGACATACAGTTTTCTGTATGTCTGAGATGGATTATCCTAGCCTGCGTGCAGGCCCAAGGGAACTTGATAGTGGGCCTGCAACCATATCGCCCGGTATTTTGAAATACGCCCCTTTTCATAACACGCCCCATTCGCGCGTCAATTGTCAAAAAAGAACCAATGACAGCACCCAAATATTAACAAACAAACTCGCATTAAAATGTTGCGGGGTTTTCTCTGCTTATTCAGAACGCTAATAAACAATGTGTAAATGGCTGCGTTTTAACTCCAAAAAAGCAAGCAACGCAGTCAGTAATTGCCAAATTTGCAAGTGCTCATTTTCAACTAAAATCGGAACAGGCAAATTAGGACGAATTTCAACAGAAAACCAGTCTCAAACTTCAAATCATGAGGGAAGTCGGGCGACCACATTAGGTTATGTGCTTCGCTGTCGCCATTGGCATTGTTATAAATAAATTGTCTCACTTATCAGATCGTGTGTGCAATTCTTGTTGGCGGCGGAAAGTACGAAATTTATTTCATTTGGTAAAGAACTCTACAAAAGAAGAGAGCGTTCCGAGTCCAGATCGTTTCGTTTCAAACGGCAATTTAACACCGCCTTCTGTTTCGCTCTCTCTGCGAAGCCTTGTAAATCGCAAAGTGTTTCGAATAGGCTTACAGTTCTTACATGCAACTGCATCTCAACATCAACCAAAAGATAATTTTCTTGAGGAAGTGAGAACACATAACGTATCAACTGAAGTCTGTTTGAAATTAATGAAACTCAAGTAAAGGTTACTATAGTTTACCCCAGTCGTAATGTTGCTATTCCAACACCTCACGACAAGCAATCCCCATTGGCATAACGGTAAAAAAATGTCTTCCTTCAAGTAAACAATAAACAGTCTGTTCTTGTTCCATTTGTAATCGAAAAAAGTGATCAATTTTCAAATTTTAAGCTTATCGAGAGCCTTTGTCTATGCCTTTGTGATGAATCACTGTTCCCTTGTGCCTGCACAATGGGCTAGGTTAATTAATTACCGATCGCCTCAGCCAGGGCATTTTTTAAGAATTCGTCAGTGGGGGGGCCATCTACAAAAAGGGACCATACTATACAGAGTGTGGAGCAATGATAGATGGTTTGTTGGTAACAAAACGTTTGGTGTGGTATCGCATTTAATAGTAGTGTGGGGGGAGAGCAGGGCCGTAGGAAGCTTCTTTCGTTTGGGGGCGCTGAAAGCGAGGGCCGAAGGCCCGAGGAAATTTTTAAATTTAGAGTCTCTGAAATGCCATTTCCTGGACTTTGGGGAAGATTTGACAGATTTCTGATTGTCAAAAAACAGCGTTTTTAGTATGTGGAAATTTAGAGTTCAGTAGTACTAAATGGGCGCAAGTGTATTTAATTAACGATATTTTGGATAAGTTGCAGGAAAGTATGGGTAATATCTTCATTCTTTGAAGTTTGTCATGGATTAAATGATAAAGGTCTGCATGATTTTGAAAAATGAATGATTATTAGCAAATTATTGGGGGGCTGCAGCCCCCCAGCCCTCCCCCTCCCCCCCCCCGCGGTTGCTACGGCCCTGGAGAGGTCTGGGGTTTTCTCTCCCAGAAAATGTTTGTATTTTTCTACCCCTATGACTGCAATTCCCTGCATTTTCTGAAACAGATTTTTGGATATACAGCATTACATTATGCTGTAGATATAGACTGAACCTTCAGTTAAGTACTTGCATAGTATGTTTATGTAGATACCACAACTTGGCCGTCACTTAGGGAGCAAGCTTGATAAACTTAGAGTTCCCGACTCCCACGGAAAAATTTTGAAAATTTTGCGTCTCTAAATCGTCGGAAATGGCATTTTCAAAGTCTTCTATACGTCTTTTGTTAGGCCCTTTCATTAATTCGTTCATTATGATTTGTGAGTCTATGATATCCACGAGTCAGGATGGATTATTATGAGAAATGTTATCAAAATATCGATTACAGATATTTGATTATATGTATATATGATTTCAAATACTTCTAGTTTCGAAATCAAATTGTTTTTTTTTGGTGGGGGGCCAAAATTATCCCCCCCCCCTTATAAAACACTTGGTTGAGGGCCTGTTGTCCCCTGCGGTCACTAACTTGTCCAACAACTCAAATCTATAGGGTCTGGGAAATGCAATCCACTGCCTGGGAAATGTTTAAAATCTAATAAGGTATTTATTAAACATAAAAGACAGGACATAAGATTCACAAAACAAATTTCAGTTACTAGAATATCAAACCTCCCTTCTAAATTCCATGTTTTGCTTATATTTTAGAGAAAAGGGACTTTGACTGGGGGGGCCAAAATGGTTGAGTGAGGGGGCACCATGGGGGCTGAGGGGGCTTTGGCACCCCCACTTATATAGTTAAAAAATGCCCTG
>CACRXK020007470.1:0-22737 GCA_902702795.2 Paramuricea clavata
CAATATATCCATATTTTGAATAAAGCTTGTTCTCAAAAACCAATGAAAGAAAGCCCAGTCCAACGATGAAATTCAAGCCTTATTGCAAGTCATGAAGTCAACTGAAACGACAAATACTTTTATTTCTGCTCGAAAACTCCAAAATTGAAACTCCAAAATTGTGCTTGGAAGATATTGTTAAAACTCTACTTGAAAGTTAGATCTTTTTCATATGTACTTTAAAGTACAAAATAAAAGAGAAGCAAAAAAGACCAAAGGCAAAGCGCTCAGAAAGTTCTTGAATAGGAAGTAACTGTTCCTGTAAATAGTATCTGTAAATATCCCTATTTACAGATATATTAAACAATAACAACAGTGTATATTTCTCTCATTATCTTCCTACCAGTATCATGTATAATCATGTCTTATTGACTTTTGTAATACATAATGGAAAATATAAAGATACACTCAGTAAAAGCACACAGCTTCTCAAGACTGTTGTGTATACAACTTTTTGTCGCGACTGTGGCAATACACTGATATTTGATTCTCATCGTGTTCGCAGCTGTTTTCATTCACAATAACATCTTAACTGATTCATGTTTCCGTTTAAATGACGTTTCAAATTTGTAATATTTTAGATCTCTTCGAATTGTTCTCCAGAAGCAAAAATGCGATTTGTGCGAGATATTTTGACCCCTCCATATCGGCTTTATTTTTCGTTTTTACACCCTCATGTGTTTCAGATAATGATATTTGCATCTCAACGTACTTAACACGAACCATCACAAACATATGCTTTGAATTAACTTCGTGAGACAATCGGAAAAACGTCATTTTATCTGCAAATATGATCCACTCATATAGAAAAATATACAATGTTTTGAAACAGCATACCGCTTTCTTGTCACGTGACGCAAATAAATTGAGAACAATGACATATTCTGTGACGTCAGCAGCTAGCCCAACCATCTTAGTCTATAAACTGTGATTTGACACAGGTAACACTATAATGAAGTAATTTTTCTTTCTTGAAATGGCGATGTATCGTTATGATTTTTCAATGGCAAAATGCAATTGGACTTCACCAGTGATTAATTATATAGTTAAAGAGCACTTGCTCAATGGCTTCCCAGTTAGATACTGTATTCCTTTCAAAGTAGATTAATTGCTACATGTAGTGTTAAGGTGAGATGGCACATCTCTTAACCGTCCTGGACAAATGGCGCATTTGACACAGGTAACACTATAATGAAGTAATTTTTCTTTCTTGAAATGGCCATGTATCGTTATGATTTTTCAAATGCAATTGGACTTCACCAGTGATTAATTATATAGTTAAAGGGCACTTGCTCAATGGCTTCCCTGTTAGATACTGTATTCCTTTCAAAGTAGATTAATTACTACATGTAGTGTTAAGGTGAGATGACACATCTCTTAACCGTCCTGGACAATGGCACATTTGACACAGGTAACACTATAATGAAGTGATTTTTCTTTCTTGAAATGGCCATGTATCGTCATGATTTTTCAATGGCAAAATGCAATTGGACTTCACCAGTGATTGATTATATAGTTAAAGGGCACTTGCTCAATGGCTTCCCTGTTAGATACTGTATTCCTTTCAAAGTAGATTAATTGCTACATGTAGTGTTATTTAGGTGAGGTGGCACATCTCTTATCCGTCCTGGACAAATGGCGCATTTGACATAGGTAGCACTATAATGAAGTAATTTTTCTTTTTTGAAATGGCAATGTATCAATATGATTTTTCAATGGCAAAATGCAATTGGACTGTATGTTTGTACCGTGATTAATTTGTTGATGTGTCAATGGCTTCCCTGTTAAATGCTGCTTTTGAAGTAATCAAGTAGATTAAATTGCTACATGTAGTGTTAAGATGAGATGACTGAGATGGCACATTGAGTGACAACACTCTCCCCCTGACGAGTAAAATCATCTGGCGTTAGATAGAGTAAAATAATGTGGCATTTGACCGAGTAAAATAATAAAGTAGGGCACATTGCCAATTGAAGGGTTAATGTGTTACTCGCTAACTATTGTCGATATACAGTATGCTTCCCCTTACAAGCTGAATTTTCTCCACTCATTTAATTTTCTGGGGAGTTGTTTATTTGTTGAATTTACTGTTCAACCAAATTCATGACACTTCTCTCTAGATGGATGGCTGATTTGACACATCAACCCATTAATTGTCAACACTCACCCTTGATTTGATTTGAGATGATTTGCTTTGAGACAGGGTACATGTAAAAAAAACAAGTAGGGTCCACTTAGCACAATACCACTATCAAGTTCCAGCAGTCTCTTCTTGTGGAATAAAATAACACTGAAAGGGTACAATGCTACTTAAAGAGTTAAAGGACTACAGTAACCGAACACACTGACAGGTGCTACAGTTAACCCATTAATGGACAAAAATCTTCCCTTGACAAGTACCTGTAAAATCATCTTGCAATAGGCAGACTAAAATAATAATGCAGGATGCATGGGCATGCAATGCACCTTATAATGGGTTAACACAAAGGGCTAATGCCGAGTACATATTTATAAACCATATGAAATTGTCACAGTGTTTTTACTATACATGCATGTAGGTAGTGTCGCTTTGCACATCCTGGGCAATGCTCCCTGATGCACCCTTCTTTATTATTTTACTCTGCCTGACACCAGACAATTTTATTTTGAGGGAGAGATTGCAAGGTTTACTTTCTTAATCGTTGAGGTCAAATTTAATAAATATCAATTGATGTATTGCTCAGAATGCAGGAAATAGCATTCATGACTTCAAATTCCAAACATTGTCTGGAGGAGAATGCCCTATAATAATGCATCCCCCCCATAATAATGCATCCACCTGAGATTTATTTCAATATTTGCAAATATGTTCTGCTTTTCCATACATTTCTCATGGGAGTAGGATGTACATATGTACTTAAGCCTTGTTTTTTTAATACATTAATTAATACATTTGCTCTTTTGTATTCTTTGCTAGATAGATGTGCACAGATCCTCACAATCCTATCCTGGTACTCATGGAATTTTCTTCAATCTTACATCATATGTCTCCTGTAGACACAAACCTTGTAATGGAAGAAAATTAGTGGATGACCCTGAATGCCTTTATAAGTGCCATTTACGGAGGAAAGATTTTCCGAAGGAAGAACGGACTGTGATAGTGTGATTGAAGGTTAAATGAACAAATAATATATTCACATTTTTGACAGAGTGGAAATTGTGTAAGCAGTGTCAGTGTAGGTAGTGATTAACGATATTGTTGCATAGAGTTACTGTTGCTTTGTACTTATAAGTAGCGAAAAACCCAAAGAAACTTTACTTGACCTGTTATATCATTCAACTAATATTGTGAATATTCTACATTTTGATAGGGCCAAACTTTTTTTGCGTACCATAGTGTACACAGCTATTTCAATTAATTTCAGTGGTGTAGTGGAGGGGGCTCAGGGGGCTCAGCCCCCTTGTTAAAATTTCATGTTTACTTGGGGGGCCAAGACCCCCCCCCCCTATAATTGTTGAATAATCTTAAACGAGAATGTTCTTTAGAATTGCATCTACAAAAAGTGGTAGAAACCTTGAATTACATCCCCTTTTGAGATGCTCAGAATATTTATATTACTAACCAAAATATCATATTGTAAACACCCCGCCCCTGCCAGTTCAGGACACTTTTGGAGAACAGGGACGAAACACCCCTTGTGTGGGGGGGGGGGGTGACGCCCCCTGTCTTTATTCCATCAGGTATACCAATGCAATTTAGTTGGGCAAATTTTCAAAATATTCAAGTGTCTCAGATTGAAAAGTAATAGTGGTGGGGAAAAGTGGTAGTGAAAAATGCTCCGCTCACCAACAATTTTGGGAAAAGGAATATTAATTAGCGACTTATCAATTGTTCGTTCCTCAGGAACAAGCTCACGTCCCCCCCCCCTCCTCCCAGTCGTAAAACTGAAGTTTTGCCCCCTGTTGGAGAGCCCCCCCTGTTAACATTCCAGGGCTACACCACTGATTAAGGTTGTCCCCGAGCAAAGCGGAAATTGGAAAAGTCGAATACGAGCGCGAAAGGCAAATTCATTAATTTGTTAGCGATTTCCACCAGCCTTTTGCGCTTGTATTCGACTTTTCCGCTTTGCTCGGGGACAACCTTAATTGAAATAGCTGTATAGATTATAGCCTATAGGCCGCATTTTGATTAAAGATCCCAGATTTTCCATTCATATTTGTAAATATTTTAAAGTACATGTAATAAAGTGTATGCACGATTCCAGTATTAAAATATTCATTTCTTTTATCTGCAATTCTGTAACACATTTATAAGTGTGTTTCTGTTGTGGGTTCACTGTTTAGAAACACTGATACAGTATGTATGTTGTTTAGCACACATAAAAGTGTGTTTTAGCAATCCACTATTATGTGCTAAATAACACACTTTTTTAGATAACACACTTAGCAATAACACACTGTTGTGTGTTTTTAAACCCACTGTTGTGTGCTAAATAACACACATTTTTCAATAACACACGTAAAGCGTGTTGATTTTTGGACAAGCCAATAACACACCCTAGGGTGTGTTATATAACACACTATATATATACATATATATATATATATATATATATATATATATATATATATATATATATATATATATATATATATATATATATATATATATATATATATATATATATATATATATATATATGTGTATTATATAACACACTATAGTGTGTATTATATATATAGTGTGTATTATATATACACTATATGTGTATTATATAACACACTATAGTGTGTTATATAACCCGTGCTAATTTCTGGACAAAATAAGTATGTTATATAACACGCTTATTTTTAAGAGTGTGAATGTTGTGGTTTCCCACGTTGACGATTCCACTCGTGTTACGTTATGTAGCGGTTTATGAGTTGTTTTCAGACGAGTGTATATACACTCGTCTGAAAACAACTCATAAACCGCTACATAACGTAACACGAGTGGAATCGTCAACGTGGGAAACCACAACATTCACATACAACATTGCCAGACTAGTAGCTGGCTTTACGCATTGAAGGACTAACCTCCAAAATGCGAATAACATCATAACTTAACACGTCGTTCTCAGCTTCACCTTGTAGCTCAGAAGGTAGAGCATCGTTCTAGAAATGCGAAGGTCGCGGGTTCGAATCCCAGCCGCGGTCAAGTAGAATTTTCTGCTTGCCCGGTTTGGTATACACTCGTCTGAAAACAACTCATAAACCGCTACATAACGTAACACGAGTGGAATCGTCAACGTGGGAAACCACAACATTTATATATATATATATATATATATATATATATATATATATATATATATATATATATATATATATATATATATATATATATATATATATATATTTATATATAGCATGCAAAGAAAGTTATTGTATATTTTTAAATAATTGTTGTAAACATATAGGTAACATTTCTCTCTACTTTTGTAAACCAGGCTACTTCTGCAATTCTACTTTACTTGTGTCTAAATAAGTTTAAACAATAACAATAACAATAACAATAACAAGTAAGTATCGTATAGCTCATTGCAGTATTTGCATCAGTTTGGTTCGAATGTTGCATCTTTACTCTGAACGGAGTGCATGCGTACAACCATGCATGTATTGTAGGTCAAAATCACTTTGTTTGTTACTACTGTATATGCTAATATAATTTGTTCTATATATTGGCAAAATATATTATTTTCACAGACACAGTTGTGTTGAAATGACTATATAGTATCTGACTTTATATTATTTCTTTCAGTCATGGCCTTACTCGGAACAATGAGTAAAAAGGTACTCAGCTTGCTGAGAAAAAGGAAAATGTTTAAAATTTTAATGTTATTGTTTTACTCAGAGGTTTGAGTAGCTTTGTACTCATTGTTTTGAGTAAGGCACTTCTTTTACTCACTGTGAGTAAATATCGCACTTTACTCGCGTTTTAGGTGTCACTGGGAATGGATTTTGGTTTACTCTGAAACTTGAGTAAAATTTTACTCATTGTTTTGCGTAAAACCTGCAGTTTACTCACTGTGAGTAAAATCGCACTTTACTCACGTTTTATGTGTCTCTGTGAATGCATTTTGTTTTACTCAGAAATTTGAGTTATTTTTACTCAAACTTTGTGTGTCACTGTGAATGCATTTTTTACTCAAATATTTGATTTTACGCAAAGATATATATATATATATATATATATATATATATATATATATATATATATATATATATATATATATATATATATATATATATATATATATATATATATATATGTAGCATGCAAAGAAAGTTATTGTATATTTTTAAATAATTGTTGTAAACATATAGGAAACATTTCTCTCTACTTTTGTAAACCAGGCTATACTTCTACAATTCTACTTTACTTGTGTCTAAATAAGTTTAAACAATAACAATAACAATAACAATAACAACAACAACAACAATAACAATAACAATAACAATAACAATAACAATAACAACGACAATGGCATAGACTATCACACATCATATATTATATAAGGTTTTTGCTACTCACCAATTTCAGGAGCAGGCATTACATTGATTATAGCTTGGATTAATGAGAAGAAATCCCATTTGCGCGGATCATAGTTACTGATAATGAATATGTCTTCTTCAGCGCATGACAAATGGCTTGTCCGCTCCAATATATAATTCCTAATTTCCAACAAGAGATCTTCCTCTTTGAACACAACTTTTTGTTTCCTCTTCATACATTCGACATTGTCATCAATCTTGGTACGAATGAGAAAAAATGGCTTGTTAATAGATTTGACTTTCTTTATTAGTGCCAGATCAGGTTCCGTTACTCGGAGTGAAATAAAAATAAGAAATCTATCAAACTTTTCTAATTCAAGTGTTCTCCAGTAGGTTTCAACATCAGGATAGCTGGGTGTACCATAACCGGGCAGATCACAGAAACTGACGTGTGGATTTGATGGATAGGTGTATTCGATGGGCACTTGATCTGTTTCAACAATGTCGACGCTCGCTGCGTGCTCCTCGTCATCGTCAATGCTATGCAACACAAGTAAAAAGTGCTATATTAATGATTAGTATTTTTGCACATAACAAATCCTACACGTTGATTGGTCAAATTTGATGTAATAAGCTGTTATATTCAATTCCAGGTGAATATAACAAAACAGAAATTTTCAAAATGGCGGCTACCCGTTTTGTGGAAGTTTCCTGACAAAGAAATAAGCGAAATTAAAATAAATTCAGTCTCAAAAAACACAAAAGTTTGTGTAAAAATATTAAATTTCGTCTCGCCGAATATTTAACAATTATTCGCCGAAGGCGAAGTGATTACCGGTGAGTATTCACCGTAATCACTGAGGCGAATAATTGTTTTAGTATAAATTTTTAATGAATAGAGCAAAATATCCAAGTTATCCAACTATTAGTTTAATTAAAATTCAGAAATAAAACTGTTTTCGACCGGTTTACGGTTTAGTGTTGCAGTGTTTATTGTACACGCACGCTTTCAAAATGGCTTCCTGTGCGACTTTATTGCTTTATTACTAAGTTATTTTTCTCGATGTCTGCTTAGTATAGGTAATAGCATGGTTTCGAGTGCAATTTGGATATAACATGCACGAGTGAGTTTTTCAATTAAAGACCTCGAAATAGCACGAGTCCGAAGGACGAGTGCTATTTGAGGTCTTTGAAAAACTCACGAGTGCATGTTTATCCAAATTTCACGAGAAACCATGCTATTACTTATTAATAATTTACATAAAAATGTTCGAGACAATTGTAGTTTTAACTTACGCGTTTATAGCAAACATTCCACCGGCAAACTTTTCCTAGCTGGCTTTGTTATATCACATTATGCAACGCTAACAGCTTGAAAATTCCACTCAACTATGTAATTTTTGCTAGTCTTGTTTAAGGTCAATGCTTTTCCATTTAAAACTAAAGATAAAAGCCATATTTTTCACGCGAAAGCAACTTTTACTTCACTGTAGCGCGGCGCCATGTTTGTTTTGTTTTGAAGCAATCTGTGACCGTTACTTCTTTAAACTAAATTGCTTTAAACTGATTGGTTGATTTAATCATCACAATGTTTTTCCACCAATCAGATCAGTTTGTTACAGATTTTTGCACTGTGACACAGAATAGGAAGTTATACCAGAAGCGTAACTCGAGCAAATATTTGTCCGCGTTTTTACAAGCGATTCGTCATCAATCACGCCATCCTGGCTAGTACAACCGGCACTTTGTACCTACCAAATCCTGATAAAAACTTCCGACTGTACTAGCCAGGATGGCGTGGCCTGACGTGAGCGAGTTAAAATTTTCGTGGACTTCAAACAATAAGGGAAACGACTAGAGTTACGCTTCTGGTATAACTTCCTATTCTGTGACTGTGATTACAGATTTTTGCACTGTGATTACAAAAAATTGCACTGTGATTACAGAAAATTGCACTGTGATTACAGAAAATTGCACTGTGATTACAGAAAATTGCACTGCTGTTTGAGATTAACTGCACTGAAATCAACCAATCACAGTCGAGTAATATCTTTATGTATATTATTACGATATAAACACAATGATGGAATGACTTTTTTACCAGAATTAAAAAATAGTTTTTGCTTAGCAATAATTTTTCAGGAAATGGCTGAGAAATTTGGTAAAATGAAATGTAAAACTATATCCTTCGAATTAATATAAAAGTTTTAATACACTTTTCACTTTACAAGTTTCAAAAACACAATAGTACAATACAGCGACAGGACACCATACAGCACAATGAAAACACGACATATCAAAAGAAATAGTATCGTACGTACAAATTGAGATATTTATAGGATACAAAACAAAATTGTTTTAAAAAGAATATTACGGCTTTTCCCAACAGTCGGGATAGTTTTTGCTATTCAGTTCAGATTTGTCTGAAGCGAATGTTTCGGAGTTTTAAATAAGTTTTAAATTGTCCGTGAATATGTTTGACACAGTAATATGAAAGAAATCCTACCTTTCAAGTTAAATACAACATTTTGTGCTTTTTTTTTCGTTTTCTGGGACGATTTTTTCAATATTTTGTCGATTTTGAAACCAAATTTGCCTAATCATTCGTTAAGAAAAGCATTATTTACTACAGGTGGTAGATAATGCCTCAGATTTACTAGTCAACTAGCCAAGTTATGAGAAACGATTTTCCAAGCTTTCTTACATCTATTTTTTATATTTTCCCATTCTTCACCCCTGGCAAACAACCATATTTTGAGATCAGTGAGATGACCACCCATACACCATGCGCCCGCGATATTTGATAAACTTTGGACTCCGCTAGTGCGTTCCTTTCCCCGGGTGTAAATAGCCGGACGGAATTAGTACCCTCTCCCCGGGCTTACGCCAAGAACAGCGCTCCGCGCCGTTGACTCGGGAATAAGTATAACTGTATATTTTTGCGGCCGGAACGTAGTCAAGTTTTACCCGAGAATGAGGCACACTGTTATGTTAGCATTAATCAATTTTTAAGTTGTAGTTGTGATATATGGGTAGCCACTGTAATGTATATTTTGGTGGGTATATGTACATGGATACACATGCAGTAAAGTTGCCTCCTAGCTATATTAAATACGAGAATTTCTGACCGATTGAGTCCACTAACATAGTGACTTAATATGATACTGTATGGTATTATTTACTATAGCAATGGTACGGTCTAATAATGGACGGGTTTTCTGCAATTAACTCTGAAGGAAACGCTCGTTTTCTGACTGTCATTCAATCCTTGAGTCTTGCATGTTCATCTCATTTGAATGAGCCATGAGAGTTAACAGAATGTTCATGAAAACCCTGGTATGCGTGGAATTTCCCTGTAAAAATCATAAAATTTGACTATACCCTCTGACAGCATTGACAAAAGCCGACATCCCAGAACCACTTGATCCTACTAAGGCGAAACGTACATAATTCGATTTCTCATCTTCCGGCTTAGATGACTTAGATGTCTGCTGCTTGGACTGTGATTTCCCCATCTAACTTAGGCACATACAAATCCAGTTAATTTTATTTTATTTTATTTTACGCAATAGCAATACAAACTACGCAATGATGAACAAACCATATACCATGCTGTTCGCTGATTGTGTTTATTCGCTGATCTCATAGTGTTTATTGCAATTCAATTCTTATGCTAATAGTTCTAGGAAAAACTAATCAGCGTTCTGAGTAGCACATATTTTGATAATCTTAATACAAATAAATGTGAATAACAAAAAATATATTCATTCTGGGTTTAGCCAGGTTATTTTGCTACTTTTAAGACATCGTTTATAGCGGGAGGTCTTACTACATTTGAAACAACCCTATTTTAAAACCATTTGCATCAACTTTGGAGAATTTTCAAAAGTTTGTTTACGTTTTAAAGCTTGTTGTGACAAGAAATCGTCATTCAACCAATCAAGTTTGACTTGGACGACCAAGTGCATCTGATTGGCTGACAACAATGAGTTAAAAAGATTGCCGTTTAAATTAATTAATATAGTCACCTTCGGCGACTTTGTGACAAATCACTGATCTCAGATTCATGCACATACTATATCATTGCTGTGTTTCAATCCAACTCAAGTGCATCAAAACTACTCTAGTTCGAATAGATACATAAGCTCCAATCAGATAAAACATTGACATACTGTGTTTATTAAAATGTGTTTATGTCTCAAGCACGTTATACATTTTAACTTGCACGCTGTTGCACAACCGATTAAATGATGGAGATGGGAGGGGAAGGAGGGCGCCTGAATAAACAGTTTATAACTGCTGTGAAGAAGAGAAAGGTTAGGATGAGGCTACATTCCCCTAACATGCATGTAGTGGGCTATCGCAAATATACCACCACTATGTGCTCTTTTTTATTTTGATGTTATCGTGTCTTACGCCCGTATTTTAAAAGTTCACTCACTCACACTCACTGAGTGGAAGTTCAATCTGAGCTTCTCTCGAGTGTCAGTGCTGTTTTTGAATAGCATACCTTTAATACTATGTGACTACACACCCTCCAACTATTCAAAAACAGCATTGACACTCAAGAGAAGCTCAGATTCAACCTCCATTCATTGAGTGTGAGTGACCTTTTAGAATACGGGTGTTAGGCCGGTTAGGGAGCTCAGGGAAAAATAATAGTTTGCCTTGCGAATAATCTCCAAGCCCTCAACAGCTTCGCAGTTGACATCAATGTTTTTGATCTTCTTCAGTGGCGCCGTGGCCGGGGGGGGCCAGGGGGGGCCATGCCCCCCCCTATTGTTGAGACCCGTCGGAAAATTGTAAATTTTGTGGGAAATTGTCGGAAAATTGTCAATGTTGTCGGAAATTGTCAAAGTTGTCGACGGGAGGGTGAGATTTAAAATGTTGTCGTCCGGAAAAATTTTGTTTGTCGGAAAAATTTTTTGTTGTCGGAAAAGTACTGCCCTTGCCCCCAAAAAAAACATGGGTCCCACGGCGCCACTGATCTTCTTACGGTAGTGTGTCGACACTGCCGTGGTTAGATTCAGGCTTTTAATACGTCCTGTCCCGTTTGTTCACACGAAATGGAATCTTAGTTCCAAGAATTAAATAGGGCACGCGATGTCTTTCATGCCTGTTTGCGGTGACACGTCATTCTTCCGCTCACATCTCAGACAGGCTAGTTTGCGTGCGCATTTCTCTAGCCAAGGTCAATGAAGGCAGAATGCTTCAATAATCTAATGTAAATATATATATATTTCTATGTTGGTCTTTTCGCTTCAACGACACAGACTACATGCATGGGATTGTAAATAATTAGTTTGGCGACCACTGCACAAACTCAAACGAGATTTTAGTATGCCACTTCTGGGTTATCCGAGTCGCTTTCAAATACAGAATTTCAAATCATATAAACTAAATAAGGTTTCCAATTCAACATTAGGGTCAACTTTCACATTAAACTGGCTGCAGTGTAAAGCATAATTATATAGAATAATTTATAAAAAAAGTTTGAGGGAATTGACTTAGTGTTAATGAGTCAGTTCCCTCATTTGATACAAATCCTCAGAATCTACCCACGCACAATCCCTAGCTTTTGCAGCAACTTTGACAGTGTAAATCAGCCGAATATTTGCGTCATTCTATAACAAGAGAAGTATAATATCGGCTTTATAGTATAAGAATAATAATCTTGATAATTTTTTTACTATCATCTGATGATGTCATAAGATGAATTGCAAATTAATTTTACTTTGTGTTTTTGCTTCAAAAATTCATCTACATTACATTATCTGGCAACTTTGACGTTGGATGAGGATGTTTGACTATACAAAGATATATTATACAGCTAATTCAAAAAAGGTTGTCCTTTGCAAACCTTGAACTCTAAACCTTAACATAGACTAAGCGTGCAAAGCATAATGGGAGCATCATTTAATCAGTTTAGAAATCATCTTTGGGGCCCATTTCTTAGAGAGGTGGTAAATATCTCAGCCATACAAGAACAATTCATTCACAAATAACTGCAATATTCAACTATTAAGCTTCAAACGTGTACTCCCATTAAGCCGGCTTTGCGCGTTTATAAGGTTTAAGGTTTAGATTTAAGGTTTGCAAAGGACAAGTCAACCCGCATTTTTGAATTGGCTGTATACATTTCTTCTTGCATTATTCACCAGCAATGAGGTGAATAAATGTTTAACCAAAGACCAAAGATGTTTCTATTTTATGTACAGGCATCTTCGTTCGCCCAAATAGAAGAGGAACCCAATCATTCAACAAGTGAAAGGTACGGCTAGCTCTGTAGTGTGGGATTTAATAACTTGCTTGTTTTGTTATCTAACCATCATCCAAAATATTCGATCTATAAATTAAGCTTTTACTATTATACATAATCTGTGAAGATATGATGGTCTGGAAGCCCATGCAGCAATCTTCAAAGCCATAAAATAGAAGGCCTTTGGCTTTGTTTGATGTTGAACTGCATGTGCGTCAGCGTGCACAAATCTATTGTCTCAACTTCATTAATTTTAGATATTATTGATCGTATAGTTACTAAGTTACAATAAAAACATGTGTCGTAATCATGGTCTGGGTTCCATGTTTAAATAAATGGTAGACATGCAGTCGTTGATTGTAATCGCGGTGTTTACAGCTTGCTGCATGTGATCATCTCATTCACACGTTGAAGTTAGATAGCTTCCAAAAAAGCTTTACAACTTCGTTCCTAGGCTTTTTCGTTCGCTTTGGTAAGCACATTTTCTGAATTTTGTTGAAATATGGTTAAAAAGCTGTCAAAATATCTAGAGCAACGAACTGTTGAACGTTTTTATATAGCTACGTACAGTATGTGATTGTCAATAATATAGACTTGAAAGTTTTACTATGTAGTTATTGTGGTTTCGATATTGAACGAATGTCCTGAATTAATATTAGCCTAACATCAATTTCACCGTAAATCATGTAATTGATATTGCATGTTTCCTACTAATGCAATAGAAATTACTTAAATACAACATTGAATTCGCAAAATTACTTTCAAAAACGGCATGTAGTAAAACACTGACTACCGGAACACCGGAACACCACCGGAACACCACCGGAACACCACCGGAACACCACCATTTTGTTTGGGGTTAGGGTTAGGGTTTGGGATTAGGGTAAGGGTTGGGGGTTAGGGTTGGGGTTAGGGTTAGGTGGTGTTCCGGTGGTGTTCCGGTAGTCAGTGTTTTACTACATGCCTTCAAAAACTGTGCAACGTAGTCTTACACGAGGTTGGGAAGTTGTGCTGGAAACGTCTACTTGACATTTTGTCACGTTGCGAAATATTTTAACGTTAGCCTTTTGATCAAATAAAGAGTCAGTTTTGAAAATTTTCGTTTCTGTGCAGTATGGATCAAGATAATGGCTTAACTCTTAAACTTCTGTCTTGGAATATCGATGGCCTGGATGAAGACGACCTTGAAGAAAGGACCGAAGCTGTGTTGGCGACTATCCTTTCAAAGGAACCTGAAGTTGTTATACTTCAATAAGTTGTTGAATATTCGCTGAAAGTTTTTCAAAGAAAATGCGATGGGTAAGCAGCGAGCTGCGCCATGTTCTCAGCCAGCGCGCTTACGACAGGCATTCACCCCCAGAAAATATTCAAAATGGCGGACGGCCAGAGGAGTGAATGTCTCTCTGGCTATAAGAACGTGGCGGGTGCATTTTGATGACGAATCATGGCATGGCGGCGGACTTATGTCTGGCGACGTTTGAACAAGGACCAGAAGTAAATCGAGCCGCTGTAGATGGCGACAGCCGTTGTTGTTTTTAAAATAACTTTCTTGAAATCATGCACGAATGCGAGACTGCATCGACAGCCCTCCTTAATTTCAAGTGCGAACTGCTGACGCCATAATTAATGGCTTAATTTTTTGACGTCCGTGTTTTATGTAATCGCGATCGCGTTTGTCATGATTTGTGGTCATGAGATAAGACCTCGATGGCAAAAATTTGGCATTTTCTGAGGCTTCGTCGGACGACCTTTCTAGAACCTTCACCCGGCCGCATGTAATATTATTGAGGATATATTTAGCAGTTCCTGGGAGATTTTGATATGATAATAATGTCAAAAACATCTTCACATTAGGGTGGAAATTGGCTTGCAGGTTAGGTTTTTGTCAGTTTTATTTACAATTAAAACACGATTCTTAGGGATTACGGTGGCGGTAATAACCCCTTATAAGTTATAGTCATAGATACGTAAAAAGGATAGCCGCGCATGTCGATTTTAGAAACAACTGTTTGAGAATTTAAATAGGCTATCATAATGATAATGGTTATTATTTAGCACTTATATATCATATGATATATCACATTGAATTTAGTAAGGATTGGCTACCTTTTCACGAATTTGTGTCTGCAAAAACAATATTTTTGGCGAAAGAAAATGGCGATATTGACATGTCCATGTCTTTGGATTGTGTTGGGTGATGCCTCTTATCACAAAGAATGGGTCTATGGGCCAGAAATGATCAACGGTAGCCAATTTTTCTCTAAATTTATGCGACACGGTCAGATATTTTCAACTGTTGTCGTAGCCGAGTGATTCTAAACTTCACATGCGCCATCTTTATATTATATAGTGCATGGTGTTTCACTCTTGTATTTATATTCCTTCAGGTACATTGTGTTGTCTGGACACCAGCCACATCACAACTTCTCTTATTTTAACGCCATTCTCATAAGATCAAGCACTGTCAATACAGAAAATTCGAAGTTGGAATACTTACCGTTCGAAAATAGTGTACAAGGACGTCACTTCCTTACATTTCCAATACGTTTTGCCGGTTCTGATATCATTTTGATGACATCACATTTGGAAAGTTGTAAACCTTTATCCAAAGAGCGAAAGAGTCAATTTAGGGAAATTCTTCTATACATGAGAAGACGACGTAACGGCGTTAACGTCATATTTGGCGGCGATACAAATTTACGAGATAGAGAAGTCGAAGCCGTTGGAGGTCTACCAAACGAGGTGCTTGACGCATGGGCAAGCTGTGGTTCTCCTCATGACTCAGAGTTCACATGGGACATGAGCGAAAACGATAATAAAGATATGAATGGCGCTAAGCCGAAGCTTAGGTTCGATCGAATTTTCTTGAGACCTGCCCAGAAAGGAAAGGTGGTTAGACCTCGAATATTCACCCTCATTGGAAAACAACGTTTGAGCGGTGGAAGATTTGCAAGCGATCATTGGGGAATATGGCTGGAATTTAGCTTTGACTAAAATCATTATATTTGTTCTATTTACGAGTTTGGTTCACGAAATGCTAAGGAGTGCTAGACATGTACATATCGTACAGATAGAGATTTTTTTTTTGTTTTACCTCAAAAAGTTGCACAACAGCCTGTTTCATCCAAGAGGAATCATCTTGGATAAAATAGCCTGCAGTTGATTCCTCTTGGATGAAATAGGCTGTTGTGGCAACCTTTCTAGGAAAGAAACTACAAACTATATTTCGATATATCATATAAAAACAAACAAAAAAACTTGTTTGATATTAGGAATATTACGAAACGTTCTGCACTCGGTCTGGGACCTGGTAACGTGTACCTGCAATTTGTTTTTCGTCTTAAAATTTTTACCTGTCGAGTTTTGACGTAGAATAAAGAACAACCAGTTTTCACAGCCGCTATGCTAGGCCTTATAGTTATATACTAAACATTATAAAATATATCAAAACTATGGAAAACAGTTGACAATACTTTGATATATAGCTGGAATAATGTGATATCTTTCAATTGGTGAAGATAAGGG
Organism: Paramuricea clavata; assembly: GCA_902702795.2. NCBI lineage: Eukaryota > Metazoa > Cnidaria > Anthozoa > Malacalcyonacea > Plexauridae > Paramuricea > Paramuricea clavata. The sequence goes on from CACRXK020007470.1 coordinate 16,337, forward strand.
AGTCCATTTTTGGCAATTTATGTTTAATCACGATGAACCATGAAGCGAAAATCGTGTTATTTGTTCGCTGGAACATTGTTGATCTTAATTTGTGTTATTCGCGGCGGAACAAAAGGTCAGACTTTTATAACTTTACTTATTATAAAGTATCAAGCTTGCCCAAGTTCAAGATATCGTCACATTTTAAAACATGGTGATATTACAAAATTGATGCGCCAGAGATATTTGTGACTTGTAGTAAACACCAAAGTCTACACAGACATGCATATATGGTCGTTTAAAAATAATCGATCCTAATAAGTTTTCGTTTTATTAATTTTTCCTATGATTTACATATATGAAAATCGGATTAAGAGAAAACCAAATTTACAAATTTCACAGCTATCATAATACATGTATGTGACAAGACCATATAACTATGTGCCAACAACAAGAAAGCTTCAGATTGATTAGGATACAACTACCTGAAAAATACAAGGAGAACTTCGACTTTAGAGTGAAGGCCCTTCGTCTGGAGTTACTGGATGAAGGGCCTTCGCGCGGAACGTCGAAATTCTCCTCATATAAATTTTTCAGGTAGTTGCATCCCTATCAATCCAAAGCTTTCTTATAAATGCATAGCTAATCTGGCCACAATACCCAAATGCCAATGTCTTTATTCAACTTCATTCACAGATTCTAGACACCGCCACACGAACTCGACTAGCATTAGTAACAGCGACTCTTGCGAGACAAGTCCTGTTCGTCGGAATGTCACATTACGAGGAGGAATTAAGGCCGGATATTTTCATAAGCTGGCCCAATATGTTGCTATGGAGTTGTGTGTGCAGTTATGTTGTCAGGAGAAGGGCTGTGATGTGGCATTTATGATTGGCAAAAATTGCTATGGTGTGAAATGCTTTAGCGAGGAGTTGTGTCATGTTGTGCCTGCTAACAATGCTCCACGAGCGCTTATGATTTCCAAAGTTGATTTCAGGGGCGAAGGTAAGTCACTGAAGTACTGAACTCAATGTATCAATGGAGTGATATTTCAGTTAGAGAAGAAGCTCGTATCAGTTTAGGGAGGAGCTCCGTCATGTAGTGTTTGCAAAAAGTGTTCTTAAAATATATACAAAACTTCCCAAGTTAATTTCAGGGGTAATGGTAATTGACTAAGAAAACTAAGAGTGTTTTAATACAAGTTTCTATGACATGCAAGGTCACTGTACTCTTTTGCACATGGAGTTATAATCCTTTCAACATTGAAAATATAGCATACTGTTAGTCCAATATATTATGCACAGTAGTACAGTATGTTGCCATATAGCATCAGTCCATGCACAACTAAACTGACACTGGAAAAAAGGTGAAATCCATACTACGAAATTTGCAATTGCACCACTAAATCCATAGTATATCCATCCTATTTCCATACTATATCCATACTATGGAAATATATTATTATAATGGATAATCAAAATCCATTCTATTTCCAATAACGGTTCATACAATTTTCATTCTATGACTTTCTATGGATTTTCAAATTTTTTTCCAGTGTGAGTGACAGGGAGGTATATAGATTAGAGAACAATAGAATTTTAAAGACAATGGAACAACATTCAGATCACTGAATCATGACTAATGACATCGAGAATTGCAAGATTTTCAAATCAATAAAAAGATAATGAAACATCCCAATCACTGAATCATGACCGGAGGACTTAGAAAACAGGACAATATTCAAAACAATGAAAAGACAATGGAAATTCTGATCACTGAATCATAGACAACAAAGAAAACAGTGGGATGTTAAAAAGAATGAAAACATTCCTTTAAATTCCCAAACATAACTTTAGTTGAGTTACTGCCTTACTGGGTAATATGCAAATTAGTTTACTCCCACGTTGAGGGTGTCATCATATACACAGAGAATTTATATGTATTATTAAACAGCAAAGTTTAGTATTGAATGGGACAATTTTCGATCACATCTGACTTCTCTAATATGGTCACCACTCTAACAGAAACAGTTCGCTATTTCCAGAAAAAAATCTTATATGTTTTTTATTAAAGATAATCTTGATAATGCACTCTCTAATACAGTCAACGGACACTAAACTCTGCCCCAGAAAAGAAATAGATATAAAAATATTTTTCATTATTCTAGTCTATCTCCAAAAGTTTATGACAGAAAGATTAAAATGTTTCCAAACATCAGTAGAACACAACGTCACGTTAAAAGGTGGCCTTCAAGCGGGAAATTTCACCGCGGTCGGCCATGTTGAAAATATTGACGCATGCGCGAAGTTATGTTGCGTCAGAGACGGCTGTGAATTAGCGTTGATGGTGAATAATCATTGTTTCATGGTTAATTGTCTGATTAAGGAACGGTGTCTAAGTACGCCTGTTATGAATAAACAATTTCGCACCCATATCGCTAGAGTGAACAGAACTAAAGTGATTGCCAAAGAACAACAGACAGGTAAGCATTTTTAAAGTTCTTTACAAGCCTGGAAGTTGTGGCGGAAACATTGTTTCTTACCTATGTTTCCCAAATGTGGGTAAAACAAATGTTTTGGATGGTTGGCATAGAAGAAGACATTGTTTCCCAAGCCACATCGCCGAATTATGAAGGGGGCAATATGGTTTCAATTAAGTTTGCAAACAAAAAATCGGTTTATAAACTCGTTGTTGTTGACAAATATTTTGCTTGCCAGAATGAGAACCTAGTGCATGTTCAGCAATAATGACAGTCAAAGTTTCCAACGATGGAAAAACAGGTTAAAATTAACTGGAACATCGGAATTTCAACATAAACGAATTAAACTGACTTTCAATATCTATCCTTTGGATTTGACTTAACAGCCATATTGTAATTTAGAGATAGGTACGTAATAGGACCTCTTAGGGACTGGAGTATTGTATCAGTTTTTGGTAATCTTCAACATATATGACAAAAAAATTTTTTCAAGTTTTTTTGCTTCCCTACACGAGCGCTATAAGGCAAAATGCCACCAAATTTAGTAATACCAATTTTCTGCCGATCCCTGTGTCAACAAAAATGTCGCTTGTTTAAGCTCGCTATTATCGAAATTAGAACCTTTCATGCAAATAGCCTTTTTGAGATTGTTTACCATTTACTTCAGACTGAAGGATATGATGGAAACTTTTACTCTGTTACTGCATCTCTAAGGAAATCAATTTAGGACAAGACCAATAGAACTACGCAGTTTAAATGAAGTAACTTTAGTTCAGGTTTCTTCATGAGACTAAATTAAATTTTCCAGGTGGGATTTATAAATCACACAAGTGAAAGGCAACCGTGTTTAAATATCTTTAAATAATAATAATAATAATAATAATAATACTGCTCATGTTCGTTATTATAACTCGATATAGTTCGTGCACTCAGTTCAGCACCGGGCAAAACATCAAAGCTGATGTGCAAGAATGGTATCGTACAATACAACCAAACATTATTGGGCGGTTTCGACGCGGGGAAGTTTAAACTCCTCTCACATTCTGCGAACATGTCTGCCTGTATTCGCCTCTGCTGTGGAGAGATGACTTGTGATGTAGCGTTCATGATCGAGAGGAAGTGTTATGGAGTTGTGTGCAGGACGTTGAGATTGTGTGAAACCATTCCGGCCAAGACATCTACCATGTTGAATCATCTCAGCCCCAAGATCTCGTATATTACCAGCAGGAATGAAGAAGGTGAGCTATAATATGCAGATTTTTAGCCATAACGGGAAACTATCAGGGCCGTACACACCGGGGGGGGGGGGGCAGTGGGGGAAACTGCACTCCTTCTGACATTGTTCAAAACCGATTGGTATTATTGGAAGCCTTTTCACATTATTTTTACTGAAGAAAAACTGAAGCTGTCGATCTCATTGCCGCCTCTCAAAACGTTCCAAAACATAGACAACAAAAGTCTCAGTGATAGTATATTATGACGGCAATAAGAAAACGGTTTGATGCAAATTTCACATAATTTCACATGTGAAAGTGAAAATTCACATGTATACACTGTTAATTTGAAGGTGTTAAAATAACACCAAAAATGGTGTCAAATAAAAAGGTACAAAATAACACCTTTTTGGGTGCTATTTTAACACCACTTTGTAGGGTGTCAAATTAGCACCTGCAAAGGTGTTAAAATAACTCCATTTTTAGTGTCATAATAGCACCCTTTTCGGTGTTGTTTTAGCACTCTAACCTTAGTGTTAAAATAACACTCAATTTTAGTGTTATTTTAGCATTACCGAATATTAAAAATGTATATCCCTTCTATCCAACACACAAAACAATTAATAAAATAATCTGTTGAAAAATTTATTTACATTATACTTTACAGCATTACTTATCTATGTCATATATGAAGTTTATAGTAAATTCAGAGTTATTGCACCTAAGGTTTACACTATATAGAAACATTCACAGAAATAGACCATGATTGTGACGCCATAACTCTCCTCGTACTACACTCTAGTCATTAAAGATAAGGACAATACCGTAAACTTCCAACTATAAGCCCTGGGCTTACATTCTTTCGTAAGCAATTTTTGATGGGCTTATATAAGGGGGGGGACTTATATACAGGGGGCGTATACATGGACAATCTTTTGTGTTAGTTTAATAGTAATAAACAAGTATAGTAATAGTGATAAACAAGTGTTAAACAAGCATAGTAATAATAATGATAAATAGTTGTAATAGTGATAAACAAGTGGGCTTATTTATATTTGGGTGGGCTTATATTCAGGGGGGGCTTATATTTGGAATGAGGTGAGCGTTAGTACATGTGGTGGGCTTATACGTGGGGGGGGGACTTATACATGGGGGGCTTATATTTGGAGATTTACGGTATATCCTGCATGTACAATACATGCATTACATTAATGATATAATATCATCATTATCATAAATTGTGCATTATCATAAACTGCAGGTTGTTGGCTACATTGCACAATTTGAATTTTTCACAAACATTCCCTCTGCAATCAATGAAATCAAACTTATCTCTTCCAGAGGTCCAGTACCAATAGACAAGGGGTTGAGATCCTGATAAAAGGGATTGAGCATCCTCTACACAAAAATATTTAAACATAGAATAAATTTCTGTACAGTATGCATACACATATATAGATTAAGTTCTTTCAATTAAGTATCTTAATCTATGTTAATTGCTTAATCCATGTCCATAATATAAACACACAGATACTAAACAATTGTTTCTTCAAAACCTGTAATCACTGTAATCAATCATACAGCAAAGTAGACTATTCACTAGCTACAGTTGCAAACAGTAGATTGTTTAACTACCTGAAAAAATAAGAATTTCTTTGAATGATTTTCTTATTTTTCAATCAGTAATTAAACAACCTACTTTTGAAAATACTTCTCACAATTACATACTTTGATTCAGTTGGATCATTTCAATACAGTTTATATCCGTCACAATCCAAATGAAAGTTTATGTTACCGGTGAAGATAATTTGTAACCAATAGAATCTTTGCTGAATGGTACTCTAACCCATTAAGTGGGAGCCCTCTCCCCTTGACAAGTAAAATCGTCTGGTGTTAGACAAAGTAAAATAATAAAGTAGGGTGCAATTTATGTGGCATAGTTGACATGAAGGGGTAACTAGGCACATGAGCAGATATGACAGGTAACCCATTAAGCACCAGCTCTCTCCCCCTGATAAGTAAAATCATCTGGGATCAGACAGAGTTAAATAGTCTGGTATTAAATAAAGTAAAATAATAAAGTAGGGCATATCAGAGCATAATGCAACTCAATCTGTAATTTTCTGTGGTGAGTCGGCTACAAAATGAAAATTGGTATTATTTTACATTCCAAGTTTATTTGTAGATACTGTAATTCATTGTCAATTAATAATTTAACGTCAATTATTGACCATTTATTGGCATTAATTGTCAAATTGCCACAAGATAACAGATATAAGTTCACATAAAACCCACCCACTTATAATGTCGATTCGATGTTGTTGTGGCAACATGAATCTCAGAAGCATATAAACAATAGTATGAGGGACTCAAACATGTATCCTCAATATATTCAGGGAATTTAGGAACATTCTACCTGGGTTGTCTGGATATTAAATAGAAATACAGCTATTTACTATGATAGCACAATATAGATAACACAAAGGAAGGATTGTTCTGCTCTTAGGCCCCATTTACATGAAACCGGGACGAAGTCAAACTGGAAGGAAAATTGAAATTGTCAACATGTTTACATGAGATCAGTGCAAAAATCACAAAATTTTCAATTTATTCCCCTTGCTAGGCAATTTTCTTGTTCAGATGGCTTTTGTTAGCATATGTTGTTCCAATGTCAAGGTTACAGCCAAGACCGGTCTGAAATGTATTTGTGTTTACATTCATGCCGGTCT
>CACRXK020007471.1:0-22732 GCA_902702795.2 Paramuricea clavata
AAAATATATATGCCTCCCCCCCCCCCCGCAAAATCTGTGCCTGGCCTTACTGGACCTTCTATACATTCAAATCTATACATTCACTCAGGTGATGGTTCAATAAGTATCACTAAATGGATCTCATAAATGTTTCTGGGCATTACAAGAAAAAATAATGAATTTATTGAACAATTATTTCCCACTAAAATAGTATATTGGGCTGTTGTGCAGTATTTTTATACATTTAATAATTAGTTTACAATAAGATGATAAAACGCTAGTGTAATAACCCTTTTGTAAAGCATCATCAATGCTGTCCATATTATCCTGTAGTTGACTGGTGTACGCTGTGCTATCTTCAAAAACATGTTTCGGTGCTGTCTGAAGTCTTTCAAGACGTTCTTGTTTTCTTCTCGCTTTCTCCTGGTCTCTTTCTGACTGCTTTGACAACCAATCTGCAATCCTGAATGAAATTGAAGGGACGAAAATTATTGTTACTGATGAATTATTTAGAAAAAAGATCGAATGGCTTCGTTTATACCATGGAGACGGACAATCCTTCAACATTGCAATAGTTGAAAAAAAAAATCATGGCTGATATTATCCTGATACATGTAGTTCATCTAATGCATAGATTGATCATTCATCAAGACAGGTATTTAGCCTTCCAATCATTCTATGGACAGCTACGTTTGAATTCAGATGGCTGGTTTTTGCTTTTTAATAGGCAGCCATGAACAGCCTAAGAAAATTATATCTTTAAACAGTCTGTGTCAGTGTCAGTAGTGCTAATAATAACAACACTTTGGTTGGTAGGGAATAGAGATGCAACTACCTGAAAAATACCTGAGATTTTTCAACTACCTGCAGTTGCATCCCTATCAACTAAAGTTTTGTTATCTTCAAACAGCAACTCACAAGCTTTGATATTTTTTGAATACCTCAAAAGTTACCAGCTGCTGTTTACTCTATTGCAAATGTTGTGATACTTTTTTGTAAAAAAGATGCTGAATTATGAGCATATCACAATTGATTTCAAGCGCCATGATTTTTATTGTATTATCCATGAAAATAGGTTGCCACATCAATGGTATTTCTTGGACAGTCAGTTTTGGACCCTGGCTAAAAGCCTGTACATCAGGATGAACAATCTAGTGGACAAACTTGCTAGAATTACAAGATCTATGGTGTCATGGATGGATTATCCATCAAGACAAATTACAAACACAAGTTTATCTTTAGATACAGACAAACACTTAACTACGCAGATAGTTCACCTTGATTGCTGATCTACCTGTTTGCATGTTTATAATACAGACAAATTATCAGACAAGTTATCTTGTTTTTCTCTGAATTTAATTGCCTGTTTTAAAACTTGCCAACTGTTCTCACTTTTTCTCATCATTCACATCTCGCATTCGTCTGCCGCTCAGATCTCGACAAGCTTCCCGATTGGTTGTTTTCTCAATTTGTGCGCCAATAGCACGGAGCATTGAACCAAAGCCACCTTTTCCCCCAGGAAGTCGGAGATGACATTGAACGAGAATGTCATTTTGATCTAAGCTGAGTTTTGATTGGTTTTCTAACAGAGAACCATTGTATGTGAGAAAGATGTCATCCTCTGAAATTCCCTGTAGAAAAAGGCAAAGAAACACATAGTAGAGGTGGTCTACTCAAGGCGTAAAAAAAACCCTGTGGTTCCGGTTCCCGACCGACACTATTTCTTCTGCCGACCCTATTATTTTTTCAACACGATTGACCGTGCAACCCTATTTTCTCCGGGTGGTTGCGGGCTGCTGCCAAAATGGCGTCTGTTGTCACACTAATTATTGAAAAAACCATGAAAAAAAATATTCCAAAAAAACTTATTTCTGACCTGCTGACCCTAATTGTTTTCGCGATATGAAACCGGAACCACAGGTATTTTTTTTACGCCCAACCCTAACTTTGTGACAGTTACGATCCGGTTTGACTAACTCACAGGCGTTTGTTGTGAGGGTTAGGGTGAATGTTGGGGTGTTATATTTAAGGTATCAGATAGCAAGCTTATTGACATCACCTGCAACAGCCGCCTGTGAGGTAGTCAAACCTGTTACAATCATATTGAGGTGGCTGATAATAGTGTTGATGTATCTTGTCCCTTAATTATGACATCAACATTTCTTACTTGAAATAACGAACAGCAATCTATGCATTTGGTGATCCTAAATAAGAAGGACTGTTGTCACCTTAATTAACGGCTCATTGCTGTATGCATGTTGATGGAATAGTATTTCAGGAATAGTATCTCTTTGGCTTAATTTTGGAACATGACCACAGTATGCCTTGATCACCCTTGAATGGCTGAATTTGTTTAACATTAAAAATATTTACTAAAAATCAAATATATAAAATAATACTTCTTCATAAAGCTATGTGATACAGACACTGTTACTAGGCCTGTAAACTTCACAATTGTAGATCAAAGAAGTATTTATATTGAGACTGTATAAAATATATACGATTTAAATTTACTGGTTTGGAAATCATTCGATCTAACCTTTGTTTCACATATTTGTCGCTTTATATCGAGTCCTGAACAATCCTGTTGTTCGTCAAAACTCAATACACTCCACCGTTGGTTGAAAATCTTTATAAAAACAACCATTTTCCTCAAAATTTTCACGAAAATCAACTGAAGATATATCGAAGTAAACAAATTCATCAACGGACAATGAACGTTTTCCGGGGGGGAAGGGGGGAGGGGGGGGGGGAGGGAGAGGAATAATTGTCTGTGATTGCGTGGGAATCGCGTGGGCTTCGAGATTTTTGCGTGGTAATTTAAGGAGCGAAGTTTTTGGGCCTTTGCATAACAATAGTGCATCCAGTCACAATCACAATCCAGTCATGGGAATATTCCATTGTCATTCATTGTTTTGGAAATCCCACTGTTCTCCCATGTCGTTCAATATTATTGTTCTGGCTTATACTGTACAGGGTGTCCCAAAAAACCCAAAACTATTGAAATAATGTATTGTTAGAATTTGAATGTCTCAGCACTCTGCTGAACCCACAAGTTCATAAAAGCTTGACATAAGTAAATTTTATGCATAAAGAAACTGTTTAAGAAGCTGCTTGAATTCCCAAGAGCGGAAAATCGTGCGCTTTTTACAAAGATATTTTAATTTCTTAATACGTCAATATTTATAATATATGCACCCCGTCAATATTTTACGCACCTTTGCGGTCAGCTTAGCGCTAAGGCATTGAAATTCTAACAATACGTTATTTCAATAGTTTTGGTAATTGGGACACCCCGTAGGACTGTGATAAAAATAACAGGCTTAATATACTGCATGTCTTTCTTTTGGTCGTCCTAACTAGTTGAAAACGACAATCAAAAGCTCGCTTGAGTGACCAGGAAACAATATTCAAGTACATTCCCCGTTCTTGTTACTTGAACTCGGCCAAACAAAGGATTCTCAGACGATGCTCGTAATGTTATTACGAGCATTGAAATGACAAAATGCAAACTGGAAATGCAACGAAGTGTAGGATAATTCGATAAAACTACAAGCAATTAGTTCAAGCCAATGCTCGAGACTTTTAGAATAAACTAAGGCGAAACAAAAGCATTCAAAACAAAATTCTTTATGTTTATTTTTTCAAAGCACAGAGGAAATGTTTTCTTTTGTATTACCGCTTTTGTATTTCCTATTTTTATGCAATGAACTGTAAGAGGGTAAAACACTTCCTCAAATTCAAACTAGTTTCTCACTGGTTGTTTAGGAGGTTACAAGCGATTTACCAGGTTGTTATCTAGCCTAAAATCCTTTATTTAAGGAAGGTTTACTGACTTCTGAGTTGAATATATATTCACAATTGTGATATGGCTAACGTTGTTACCGCATCTGACTGGTTGGAGCATAAAGCAAGACGAAATTATATAGACTACACTTCGAGTGGAACAAAAGACAGGAAGGCCGCAGTGTTTAAGAAAAACATGCCGAATAACTATATTAACTCGACGGGCAAACGTGACCAAATTGTGAAAACCACAAGTGGAGACAAGCATTATGGTGGTGTGAAGAAAGCAAAATATCCCTCTACTTTCAAACAACCGTTCTTGTACGACACCCTTATAGCGATGGCGATACGAAATTCACCACTACAAGCACTAAACGTGGCCCAAATTCATGCATATATAGCAGAAATTTATCCCTACTTTAAAGCATGCCCGGGTAGTTTAAAGGCGAACATTATAAGGACTCTGTCTAGCTCTAGTTGTTTCAAAAAGCTGGGAGAACCGTGTGAACAATACTGGACCTTAACAAGTAAAACCGGCACGTGTGTCACAGAAGAGCCTAGACGCTTAGCGACCACAGAAAGGGCCTTGATAACGATTGACAGCTTGCCTACAACTTCTAGCAAGAACTATACACCCCATTTACAGCCTACTCCTGTTTCGAGTATCACTGTATCAAAAACGCGTGCCAAATTTACACACAGGAACCACTTCAACCACGGCATAGGAAAAAATGCAGACAATGGCTTAAAACGAACTGGTAGCCTATCTGAAAAAAGCTATTCGCAGGTAACCGTGTCTACCACTAACTATACACCGTATTCCCAGTGTATTGCTATGCACCCTCCATCTACTGCCTATTCGCGGGCTACGGTTTCTAGAACACCGCTTTCACAGCCTACTTCTGTTGGTCTATCTCCTGCCCATTCGCAGGCTACAGTTTCTGCATATGTTTCTACAACACCCAATTCCCAACCTGGCATCCCATATACCGTCCATTGGCCGGCAAATTATAGACAAACTGGTCTCACTCATGACGACAAATTAAGACATTATATCCACAATAGTCCATTATATCCAAGAGTGCCTGTAATTACCCCTACTACAGGTCAAGGACAGCTGGACGAATCGGGGATCAAAATTGGTCACGTTTTTTCGCTTAGCCCACAAACGTCAACGGTTTTATCAGCACAGGAACGATTGCGAACCAAAGTTATCCCTTATCATCCCTGCACGTTTTGGAGCTATGGTACCCATAATTCACCCGCTCTATCCAGTTTTGTATCTGAAGATAAAGAACGTTATGAAGACGCTTAGTGCGCAACCTGTACCTATAGCCTGGGCACGAGATTGTTTAGTACAGTAATTTTATTCGAGGTTTTACAATTTTAATATTTATAGTTAAGTCCAGTTTTTTGTTAAATTTTATTCCAAGCTGTAACATAATCAAGCGTAGTTCTATTTATCTAATATTTTTTCTGAATAAAGTCAATTTTAAATTTCAAGTTCATTAATCATGATAAAACATATCAGCATCGTATGCTTTGTCTTGATACGACGGTGCTAGTTCTTTTTAAAAATCATATCATTCACTCGATGTCATGTGTTTTAGCGATTTTAATTAAACACAATGGTGTCTTTGAATGTTATTTATAAGCTAGAATTCAAGCTAACTGTCAATATATAATATTGTATTAATATCAAACATTTAAAATATTCATTAAAAATTCATAAACCTTGTGCATGGCAAATCATGTCCGCCATAATATGTCACGTGGAGTGACTTTATACAGGGTGTCTCAAAAAAACCGCTACCCTTAGAAATTCACCATTGCTCTAATTTGAATGCCTGAACCTTGTTGAAGCCATGAATGCGTAAACATTTTCACAGGATGCATATATTAAAGATCTTCGGAATTAAAATATCCTTGAAAAGCGAAATTTTTTATCCTGGGAATTGAAAATAGGTTCATACAAAAGTATAACTGCACGAAAATCGTTCAATTACATATTAGTGAATGTCAAGCAAATGGCTCAACTGAGCACAGAGCAAAGAGTATTTATTGACTCTTTATTGTCTTAAATTACCCATGAGTTCAAGATAGCACTCAGGCATTCAAATTAGAACAATGGTGAATTTCCAAGGGTAGCGGTTTTTTTTAGACACCCTGTATATGATAAAACTCATCTTCATTAGTATTCTTTATATAATTGTTCATCCTAATTAGTATTCTTTTGTAGTCGTATTTTGAGCTATTCAAAACACGAGTAGGAGTGTTTTATCAGATATAAAACTCGTGTTTTAAATAGTACGTATAAGTATAAGTATGCTGTTTTACAACAATGCAACAAGCCGTCAACAAGTTGTATTCGCCTGCTTGTTCCAAGTTGTCACAAGTTTGGAACAAGCTGTCAACAACTTGTAACAACCTTGTTGATATTATCAGACTTGTTGCAAGGTCGTTGTAACAATATTGTTACAACCTTGCGTCGTCAACTTTGTAACATTCTTGTTATATCATGACTGCATCAAACTTGTTAGAACAACCTTGTAACAAGTCTGATAATGCCATCAAGCTTGTTACAAGTTGGAAACAGCTTGTTCCAAACATGTTCCAACAACTAGGAACAAGCAGTGCGAACATATGACTTGTCGACAGCTTGTGAACAGATTTGGAACAACTTGTTAGCAGACTTGTAACAACTTGTGCATTTTTACGTATGCAGCTTTAATACACCCGTTAAAACTGCCCATCTGCCCAAGCCTAAAGGCAACCTCGTACCCAGGCTATTTTCTCTTATACTCGGTGCACGGCCACCTAAAGGCTGCATTCCAGTTACGCATTTTTCATACGTGCGTACACGCACGTAAAAGTTGAATTCGCTTTACATCCTACTTATGAAATAACTAAATTTATAAAAGGACAGCATTCAGTTTTGTGTATGATTTAATGTGTATTTGTTAAGGTTATTTGCACTTATATGAAATTTGAAGCGAATTCAACTTTTACGTGCGTGTACGCACGTATGAAAAACGCGTAACTGGAATGCAGCCTTAAAGGTAAAACAAAGTATTTATTCTTGTGCCAAATATTATATTCTTTATTAAATATCATACATTATTTTCATTCATTGCTAGCGTAATTATCAATTGGATATTCGTTTGGATATTTGCTAACATGCGCAGAACATTCTTCGTATTGTTCGGCTAAGTGTCGTGGCATTTCGTCGTAAACGTCCGTAAACAGATCTTTCATCGGCGGTTTGACGGCTTTCTCAGCCCGCCCAAAGGCCTGCATAACCTGCAGGCGGGCATCTCGCTTCCATTTTTCCTCCTGCTCATCGTCCCACCATTCTTTCGAGACCATGTAACGTCTGAATGATTTAAAAGGCAAAGTCATTATAAAAATTTTAGTAAGTTGTAGTTCAGATTAGAAAATTTAAAATATGCATATCAAATGTAACCAACTGTTCAATCTTTTATACTTTACATCCATGTGTTTGACTAATTTCTTAATACGTGCATAATTTGTTCCATGGGTGAAGCATAATGAAGAATGATACATTTAGATAATCTGAATGCAAGTGGAAAATTTTAGAAAACTAATTGTTCTTCGAAACTTTATCCGTATACAGCCAATTCAAAAAAGGTTGTCCTTTGCAAACTTTAAACTCTAAATCTTAAACTCTAAGCGCGCAAACTTAATGGGAGCACAAGTTTGAAGCTTAGTAGTTGAATTTTGCAGCTAAATGTGAATGAATTGTTCTCGTAAGGAGATACAGCAATTTTCGTCCAAGCACAAACCGCAAACATTTTCGCGCGTTTGTTTACGTTTGAAACATGGCGTTTACCGTTGGAAACGGACATGTTTCACCGCTCATGTGACGTGTTATTGTGAAAAGCGTAATTCAGTTATTTTTCATGTTTTGATGTGCTTTCGTGTACTTTTCAGTATTTCCAAGCTCACGATATTGTAAGAGCGACCAAACTTGTTTATATTCATACTTTTTGTGACTAAAACGTATTATCATGGGCTTGGAAATATTGAAACGTGCACGGAGGCACATCAAAACATGATAGTTGCGCCAAAAATAGCTTAAGGCTTTTCAATGTGACACGTCACATGAGCGGTGAAACATTTCAGTTTCCAACGGTAAACGCCCCGTTTCAAACGTAAGCAAACGCGCGAAAATGTTTGCGGTTTGTGCTTGGACGAAAATGGCTGTATTTACCATGTCTCTAAGAAATGGGCCACATATATGATTTCTAAACTGATTAAATGATGCTCCCATTATGCTTTGCACACTTAAAATTTAAGGTTTAAGGTTTAAGGTTTAGAGTTTACGGTTTGCAAAGGACAGCCTTTTTTGAATCAGCTGCATTAACCAAATTGCATTTCTATTGTGGTTGTATGGAAAACACAAATGAGTGATTGAACAGTTGAATACTTTGTAACTTTGATGTGCATATTTTAAATCTTCCAAGTGTCAGATTGTAAAGATTCAAACTGAAACTTTATCCCGACTTACAGGTAGAAGGGAACTGGCCTTAGTTATTACTTATGCGTAAGACACAAAAGACACAAACCTTAATCTAGCAATAGGATGGTCAAGTTTATCCCAGTAACTGACTTCATCTTTTGAGCGATATGCCGTCGAATCATCACTTGTGCTGTGATGGCCAATTCTAAAGTGAAATGATAGTCGTTTGTACGTCTTCATTATTAAATGATTTTTTCTTTCGTCATGCAGATAAGGAGCGTAATCATACACACTGATTGGATTTGAAGTCAAATCACTTGCTACAATTACTTTTTGGATGTCCCAACTCGACATCGACAGCGCGTCATTGAGACAGTCAGTTAGAATGGTAAGTGACAAACAAGGGAAAAAATTTAAAATTTCCATTAATGGGTTTTTGTATGCTTTCTAAAGATTTACCATGTACACTATCAATGTACAAACTAAACTCTTAATTACCATATTGGTCCAACAGTTAGACAACACCAACGTGCCATCATATTATAGATTTCCCATATGGTAAATTGGTAAAAAACATGATGTTAATTAATATTTACCATTAATGGTACTTTCCTGTGCACAGGAAAAAAAATACTATCAATGGTAAAATTAAACATCATGGTTTTTACTAATTTACCATATGGGAAATCTATAATAACCAATAATGGTAAGAGTTCGGTTTTTACATTCAAAAATCGAAAGTATGCGGTGTTCGCAATAGAAGCCGGCACCCGGCGAATTTCGACGCCTATGACGTAGAAAGTCGCCGGCTGTTTCTTGAATTTATTTCCTCCCTACCATAGAAATGACAAGAGAAAGGTTTCATGCTCTTAAAACATCATAAACTTTACACGATATGTCGATATTATGCCTAAGTTTCAGAGTCTTCACAGGTACTGGAAACGACGTTAGACCCCTAGATTGGCAGTACCTTCGGCACCTTAAAGCCACCTACTTCTTTCGGAAAGCTCCTACTCTAAATTATATTGGGTATACCTGTATGTCATAGCTTCAATCAAAGCAGGTTTAGACTCCCGTACAGCATATTCTCTGGCTGCCTTAGTAGCATTGTGAACGGCAAATAGATCATTTCCATCCACCCTTATTGAGCGTATACCATAACCACGGCCACGTCCGGCTAGCGAAAAAAATAGTGGTTAATGCATGAGCCTTTCATCTCCGTAACCGAGGTGTGATTCCTGCAAGACGCAGTTGTCTGTTTATAATTTCACTTCAATCGTATGCGAGATAGCTTTCTATGCACATATATACTCTCGCCCAATTAATGATGGTCCTTCCTGAACCTCTAGGGCCGGAGAACAGTTTGGAACTGATAAAACTATCAAGTATAGATGAAGTTAGTTTAGTTAAGATCCACCGCGCCTACCTATTCCGTCCCCTCGATATTGTTCTGACGAAGGCGTTGAAATTGCATAACCATTGTTTCGACTGTAAAAAAAACTTTGAATAAATAATTGACCACTATTTCGTTATGAAAGATGATGAGATCAAAAGATGACTTTATAAGTCGTAGTAGATCAGCGGGTCGTAGATATTGGAAAGCAAGGATGAAATTGTATGGACACATAATAAGAAGATATGATGGACAGCCAGTCAGAGACATTATGGGATGAAGACATCACTCATCAGAAGATGTGGGTGGTAGACTTTACCAAGATGAGAAGAGCAAGGCGACGAAAACATGGACACGTAATAAGAAGAGATGAAGGAGAGCTGGTCAGAAACACCATAGATTGAAGAGATCAGAAGATGTGTGGTGGGAGACATTGCAAAGATGAGAATGGCATGGCTATATGATAATATGGATATGTAATAAGACGAAATGAAGGAAAGCCATTCAGAATTGAAAACATCAGTGGAACATGTGGAGATGTGAGAAGGTTTGAGATAGTATAGATACATTATAAGTGGAGATGAAGAGGTACAAAAAATGGAGGAGACTGAAGTCAAGATTGGTACGCCAGCTCAGCAAAAGAAACTTAAAAGGTGGACATGATTTAGGTCAGGAAAGGATAGCGAGAATCTGAGCAGCTGATACTAGGCCAGTTTGTGACCAGAGTTAGACAAGAGAAGAATTTGTTGGCCACCAATTTATTGAAAATTCTCAAAAAATTTCCAACAGCAGTTCTCACCATATGAACAAAACTGGAACTTCCAGGGTTGCTGAGAAGTTAAATGCAGCATGTGCATCGCCTTCACTTGCTGCACCCTCTCCGAAATAACACGCCACACAAAGAGGCTTGCCTGAACGTTTTATGGCATATGCTGCACCTGGAGCTAAAAATAATGAGTTTTCTTTATTAGTTACTAATTTTTACAAAACTTCAGCTAATGCTTGGTTGCATTAATGCTTCCTGTTCTCACTTCTTGACTTTCCATAGTATTGGTCCAGTTGACAAAGGCATACAATAGAATAAATACAAAGTAATATTATATACCTTGCGGCATTTGTGTAGCTAGAGTTGACGATATTGTAACAAAATTAAGTTTCTTTGAGCCATAATGCACTGGCATTTGCCTTCCCTTTCCTCTGTCCAATTCAGTGGCAAAGCATTGGTTCATACAGTCGTCCAATGTGAAACCACGCCATAGCAAGACACCAGCTTCACGATACTGGCCGTATATAAGATCCTCTGGGTCAAGGGCAGTTGCTGTGCCAAAGTGGGCTGCCTCTTCACCATAATTCGTCATGTAAAATGAGATTCTTCCCTAGAAAGTTAACCCATTGATGCCTGAGGACCCCTTAATGAGCAGGAATAGAATTTTCTACAGCCATAAGACAGAAAATTCATCTGGCAGAAAACTGAGTACCTACCTGTCTCTGTGACTCATATAAAACTCTGTCCATGGTACTTAATAATGTCATTTTCCTATAGACCTTCTCAATGATCTCTCTGCTCAACTGTGGAACAAATATAACATGATACAATTGCTATTAGCTAAGTTTAGTACTGAATTTCATGGAATGGTTTATAATAGTTGATATGTTCATAATCATTGCTGTTGTTCTGTTAAAATCCATGGTCATCCATGCTGCCTGTTGAAATATGAATTCACAAGATTTGTACACAGTGAAGTTGTTTTATAAAATCATTGCTCATTATAGATCCTTTGAACTTTGTCTTTGCATAGTTTCAAGGCCGATATCTCGATGGACTATGATATATAGAATAACCCTTCTGGATAGTATGTCACTTTGGCTATATAGGGTCTCGTTTTTGAGTATGTGACACTAATTAATTAAAGCCCAACGTCTCAATCATTAAAACGAGGCTCTATAGCCATTAGCCAAGGTGACAAACTTTCCGGAAAGGTGTATATTAACTCTTGAACAAATTAAAGCATTCAATATTCAACTACCATACCGTAGGTTCATTTTCTTTATCTGTGATCTCACCCTTACGGTTCATTACTCGATAAACAGGAATATGGCCTTCCTCTTCTGCATTGACAAACTCTAACTTGTCCGTGAACTTTGACTTTAAGCCAGGAAAATGAGGAACGTCATCATCTGCGTCCAATGATGCTGACCCTTCAATTGAGGTACTTGAGAAATACTGTTGAATGGAATTACCATTTTATTACATTATTTCATTACATAATTTGGGTGGTGTTTGGAAGAGTATCAGCCCTACAGAGATGAGGGTACACTTTCTCTCTTTTTACACAGGTGGTGGTGGGGGGGAGGAGTGGGTGGTATATTTGGAGGGTTTTAATAGGCGAAGGTACCCCAGTGTTGAAAGTTTGTTTCGCGTGACTGAAATATCAGGCATGCAATTTTGACGCTTTCTATATATTCACTATTAAATTTTCGAAATCTCGGGTGTGCACTTTCCAAACGTCAGGATTTAATATAGGTAACCATCTTAGAAAATGGCAGTTTAGCAACAAAAAGTTCTAGAACTTTGATCTCACTACACAAGAAGCATAATATAAATTGAACACAACATATTGAACACAACATATGGAACACAACTTTTCATTATGACTATATATAAAAAATGTATTTGTGTTTTGTAATAATTTATTATAATTTATTTATATACGTATAATATTTACAAACTAAACAATGAATTTTTGAAATCTAACTTTATAAGTAACAACAAGTATTTTAATTTTAGTTCTAACCTTCGATCCCGCAAAAAGAAACTGTTTATAACCCCTAGTTAGCTGTGTTCTAAACAGAATATTCCGCACCAAGTACGCCATGTTTTCTTTATATAATATAACCTCGCCACTATATTTCGACTAACACGACGTATATGGCAGTACAAAGTTGAAATTCAATATGGCCGCCGCTAGTTCCCAAAATTCAGTAAACTTGCGATCTTTGAGCTGTGAATTGGGCCTTTTAAATAAAACAGATGGTTCTGCTCTTTTTTCTCATGGTATGTATATAGTGATAGTTAATCATGTTACGGCAATGACGTACTGTAAGCCCCTCCTTTTTAGCGTTAAGAAGAATAAAATATTTAAATTAATTTATTAACACGATATTACTATTAATAATAACAAGGGAACACATGTGTGTTGGCATGGAAGTTTACATTAATTAACTGCATTTATTTCAATATACCCCCTTCTGGCTATTTAACCCCCCCCCCTTTCTGCCCAACCCCTCCAATAACAGTATTAACAGAGCAGTCAGAGCCCCCCCCCCAAGGTGCATCTAACCCCTGGGGGCTGGAATTGGTTTAATGGGTGATGTATGGTATAAGCCCATGAACCTAAATAGATGGGAGGTGAATATGGATTTTTACATGTTTGGAGCTTTGTGACGACATATATAATGATATGATTTATACATGATTACCCGAAGGTAATACATCAATGATGGTTGGTGTGTATGGTCCAGCAGAAGTGAGGCTAAATAAAGAAATTGTTGACAAAGCAACGGTAGAAGTTGTGTTTCGACCTAAAACAGGAATTCCAGGTAAATTGCTACAAACCTTTCCAGGGAAGGAAATCTTCAAACCCTTCATGCGAGTGACAGAACAAATATAACCAGTAATGTAAAATCTTATTCTATGTTAGGTTAGAAATTAAAAAAACAACAACTTGGTTAGCGTCACCGCCCGCCTCTCCATTTCTGTTGCCTCTGAATTTTTTTTTATGTAAATCTCTTCATTTTACAGCTTAAAACAGTTTAATATTTGAAATCTCATGCTCAGAAGTTTGCGCTATACACTGATCGATACGAGCATGTGGTCTTGGGTATACAAGGTTCTTATAATAGCAAAATGGCTGTCTTCACAACATCAGTACAAAAAATATCACTGATATGGTGGAAAAACCGCTCCCATCATCACTATTAAAAATTAAAAAACGAGTAAAAATTTAAAAAACCCTGCCTGCCCGCCTCTGAAAATTTGTGAGAGTGTGACACTGACCAAGTATCTTTTTTTTTATTTGGCCTTATTAGGATGCGCAGAAAAGGCAATGGAAAGATTGATAAGGAACACTTGTGACTCCACCATACTAACAACAATGCACCCTCGATCTGCCATGACAATTGTATTACAAGAAGTTTGTAATGATGGATCTGTATCCTTGAATATTTAACAAATAGATGTTTTGGCTTGCAAGCTAGCCACTGGAGCAAGTGTTCTTTAGAAGATGGATGGTCTTGACAGGGGCTGAATGAACTCAGATGATATAACTTATTATGTACTATTTAAAACACGCATAGGAGTGTTAAATTTAAAACACGACTACAAGTGTTTGAATAGCTGCAAACACAACGTTCTACAATAGATGCCTTCTCATTACTACCGTATATTCTTTATATAAAGAATACTAATTAGGATGGCTAAAGAATACTAATGAAGATGAGTTTTATCAGGCATAAACCCTCTTCACATGACAAATTATAGTTGACATGATTTTCCAATAAGCTTATGAATTTTATTAATTTAATGAGTGTTTGAAATATATTTAAATTGTATATAATTCTTGACCAACGTATCAGTTAGTATCATGTTGCATTAATGGTGCATGTATGGCAATGTTGAATGCTGGATTTCCAATGAAGTATTTGGTGGCAGCAATAACAGCAGCCATTCTTAGCGATGGTACAATATGCACAGATCCAACAGCCAAACAAGAAGAGGTAGAAAATTTTGCCACTTTACCAACTCTACAACTTGGTCAATGCTATATTAAACAGACGTTTTATAGTTTATAGCCCTATCAACCTAATACAATTCTTTCTAGAGACCCAGCAAGGGTTATTGTTTATTTATCCAAATCAGAGCAGATAGAAGCAAATTCATGGTTGAGCCCTCTTCTCAAATATGCCTGAAGTGGTGGCAGGCAGTTGAAGTTGCACTCCTTCTATTGTTATTCATTTACGTGTTCTGTTCAAATGTTCGTTGTAAATATAGGAAGCAACAGCTATATTGACATTTTCTTTTGAATCTGTGAACAAAGAAGTTGTTCTTTCAAGCAGCAAGGGAATGTTCACAGTTGAGCAGGTAATGCACATTATTTTGTGTGTTATTAAGTGTTTACTTTTTCTGTCATTTGCATCTAAAGATGAACTGTGGCAGACTATAATATTGTAACAAGCTTTTCAATATTTCAAATATTTGAGTCAGTCTGGCTAAATGACATATTTAGTTAGCAAATCAACTCATTGAGTGTCAGTGCTCTCCCCTTGACATGTCTGGTGTTAGACAGAGTAAAATAATTATAATAAAAGTAGACTGCATTAGGGCACAATGCAATTTAATGGGTCAATTGGATACATGGGTGGATACTAGAGGTGTGCATCGGATTGGACATTTATAATCCGACAATTGGCTGTTTAAAATCCGATCCGAAATTGTCTAATCCGAATCCGATCTGAGTTTTGATAAAGAATTCCGATCCGATCTGAAGAATCCTTTAATAAAATAAATTTCTCATTCAAGTGGAAATATTTAAAATTAACCAAAGAATAATTATTATATGTAATTAATTCATTTTATTTGGAATATCGAAGTCCAATCTGATCCGATCCGACTACGAAACAACTTTATCAATCCGATCCAATCCGAAATGAATATTTTAATCTGTTCCAATATCCGAACGAATCCGATCGGATTTGCACACCTCTAGTGGATACACCTTGACAAGTAAAATAGCCTGGCATTAGACAGAATATTAATGGATTAAAGCCTGTCAAATGGAATAGTGTTGGGTGGTAACAGGTCAATGCACTTTAATTTCAGTATGAAACTTGCTTACTGGTGTCTTGTGATTGTGCTCAGAAAATATTCAATTTCTACAAAACCTCTATAACAAGGGTATTGTCAAAGGTATGCATTCATTCTCCCTTTGGTATCATAGTTTACACTAACCAGAAGATTTACAATGTTAACTGGATGTTTTGCCTTTGCAGGATGTAAAATTTATGGATTTAAACATTGCAAAAAAGTCAAAAGAGGTGGAGTAAGATAAGAGTCCTAATTGGAGATGTAATGTGAATTTGGTGAACTATTGGATCAAATACAAGACTCGATCTGAAGTTCAGAACAAAGCTCCTCATCAGGCATCTTGTGGTTGCAGTGTTAACTAGTGTGTGGCCATGCCAGCAGTGACACAAACCGGCTGCAGGGGAGCAATACCAAAATTAGAAGAGGCTATATAATATATATCCACCGGTACTCAGAAATATATGGCAGGGCAGTAAATCCAGTCATTAAATCATCCATTTGAAAGGTTAAAGTGAGCATAACTATATAAAATGATTCTATATGTAGTCCAATTGCATCACATATGCTAATCCTTTGTCTGTATGATGGACATGCTAATCCTTTGTCTGCATGGACCAATAATCCTATATGAATAAATATCTAGATGCATGAATCAGTGAGATAATATTGGTCAGAATTCATAGATGCATATAAACAAATTTTATTTATTCTCATGAACTTTAGGAATATTAAAAAACACAAATCCTAGTAGTTTCCTGTACAAACTATTATGCAACTAGCTTACTTACTGTATATTAGTATAATAGTATAAGGCACCTGTTTAGCTAACTTTTATATATTATACTTAGGTATATCTGAACTAAGATTCTCAAATATTGACATTTAGCCTAATTGAAAATCTGACCATGTACATCACAGAGCACCAATTGTTTTTTCACGTAGTACTAGTGGCCTTTAATATGACCAACTGGTTGTTTTGCAAAGTTCCATTCTTAGCAAAAGTTTCATTCCGTCAAGTAGAAGTACTGGGCTATAGTTATAATACCATTAGTCATGCTGTTGACAAAG
Organism: Paramuricea clavata; assembly: GCA_902702795.2. Classification (NCBI taxonomy): domain Eukaryota; kingdom Metazoa; phylum Cnidaria; class Anthozoa; order Malacalcyonacea; family Plexauridae; genus Paramuricea; species Paramuricea clavata. The sequence goes on from CACRXK020007471.1 coordinate 16,570, forward strand.
TTCCAACTGTGCATCTTTCATATAAATACCCCTTCAATATTTAGACATATATTAAAAAGTTAAAATTAAATAAGCCAATTCAGAGTTGAACATCCAAATTACGTATTCTGCGCAGGGCAAATTGCAATTGAACTATATAACTTAGCCAAGCTGAGATGTACTGGAAGAATTATAATTAGTATGCATCTATTCAAGCAATTATTCAACTGTTCAATCATCATTTGAACAGCTGAACATTTGCACATTTTAATGTTTCTAGTCTCAGCTACATGTTATCAACTGTAATTTGTCCTGATGCAGGGATGCTTCATTCAAACTCTGAATTGGCCTTATTTACTAATGAGCAATAATAGTCCAGTGTTCAACTAGCCATTTCATCAGATTTTCCAATATCCAGTACAGAACATCGAATGCTTCCTCCAGCCAATAGGAACTGTTGGTATGGTGTCTCAATCACCTTGTACCCAAAGTTGGTCAATTTGTCTTTAAGTATGTCACTGAACTTGTTTCCAACAATAATATGTTCTCCACTTTCCTCAAAATTTACAGAATTGCATGCAAAATCCATTGCATCTTCTTTCCCGATTGCAATAGTCTTATCTCCTCCAACATCCAGGATTTTTTCCTCAGATTCTTTGTCAAATGCACCAGGGTAGTACATCAGGTGTCCATGGGTTAGACTCATCAGTGCTGTGTCAATATGGTAGAAATATGGATCCATTAATTTCATGTGATGAAGCCGATCTTTTGGTAGTGACAGAACATCCTTCAGGTAGGCATAGGCTTTAAATGAGCTACGGAATCCATAGGCCACGAAAAAGTTCTCCCCGTTGTGCGTGGGCATAAAATCACCACAGCCTTCTATCTCGACTCCGTCATCAATTGGGTTTATAACCTCGAAGCCTCGCTCTTTGAAAAACGGAATATGGTAATGTGTTTCCGGTTGACGGGGCACTGCTCCAAAACTGGAAACCACTGCTTTGTTACCGTGAACGATCCCTGCGTTTGCAGTGAAAACCATATCAGGAAGATCAGGGTGAGGTTCCAAAAGGTCAACTTTGATATTATTTGCAAGCAAGGTTTTATATGCATTTTCCCATTGTGTTAAAGCAAGATTCTTTTTTACTGCAATCCTCATATCCATGTGAGCGTTAAGAAAACGATGTCGGACGTCAAAAAACTTTGGTCGACACATCATTACAGTCTTGTACCAAGGTGCCATTGATATTTTTGAAAAGTTGCTTGCAACTTTTAAGGCTGCCATACTTGAGCTGAAAATATTGAAAATAAATTCACTAATTTATATAGGCACAGATAAAAATAAGTAGGGTGATGGAGTTGTGGTTTTATAAGTATGAAATTTAATAACTGAGTGCATTATGCTTTGATTGACATGTTTCTATAACCAATAGACCTTTACCCTTTTGAGTGAAATTTTGATCTAGACAAGTCTGGACAAAAATTTCATCACAGCTTGAAAGAGCATCACAAAATTAGTAATATTCCGAAGTTTCGTTGCGAAATGTTGTAAAATGCGGATAATATAGCCTTGCGAAGTTTACCGTTTTTCAGTCATTTTGTATTACAAATGGGAAATTGATAATCAGTTTGATCATCATATCTGCTGATTACTGTATCAATTTCCCGTTTGTAATGCAAAATGACTGAAAAACGGCAAACTTCGCAAGGCTATATTATCCGCATTTTACAACATTTCGCAACGAAACTTCGGAATATTACTAATTTTGTGATGCTCTTTCAATCTGTGGGGAAATTTTTGTCTAGACTTGTTGAGATCAAAATTTCACTCACAAGGGGAAATGTCTATTATATTCCCTTTGATTTGTTGAAGAGATATCAATGAAGCGAGCTTTTTTTCTTCTTTTTTTTTTAAATTAATTTGGTAAATGGGGATCGGACGAGACTGGAAAAGTCCTTCGTAGTTTGAAAGTCTAACTAACGTTATTAATTTATATTGTTTCATAAACGTTTCATAAACACAAAAAAATTCTATAAAATTAGTGTGTCGAATATCGAGAATATTTTCATCGTATTCTAAATTCGCACAAAGTTACAATTTAATAATACGCATTTTGAAACATATACATACACGTCACATCATGTTTACGTAACTGTAGCTATAGCCTATATAAACTTTTGAACAGTCGGTTTAATGAATCAATGTTTAATTAAAAAAAGAGTCAACAAAGAAGATTCTTTCATATTTTATTTATAGGAGGCCTCTTCATAGACCTTGTTGAAAAATGTAAAAAATACGACGATTTGTCGAGCAAAATGCGAACATATAAATTGGGCCATTCATCGACACACTGAGTGAGCGAACACAACCAAACAACAGAAAATCACTTTTACTAGTAAGTTTTCCTATTAAAACAGAATATAAAGGACTTACCGGCAATAAGCAAAAATGTAGTATTCGTTTATATCTGAACTAAAGTTAGCACTTCGACTCGAAGCCAACTTTGAAGCGTGTATAAAATTTGGCTTACGTAACGGTCGGCTTTGTCAGGGCTGCCACTCTCCGTTCCCTATTTCCACCTATGGCGGGCACTGAAATCCCCTACGTTTCCCCTACAGCACGATATGCAATTGTCCCCAATGTTCGCCTACGTTCCCCTACAAATATTGTATTTTCTCTACTAATATTGTATATTTGAGGGAAAAAACACTGGGCTGTATAATAACTGGAGGACCTGCTCCTATACTTACTACACAATAGAGAGTTAAGCTTCACGTTCAACGACTAACGTCAGGCAAAGAAAAATTCTACGATAAAAAGCGATAAAAAGTAAATGGGCTTGTTGTTTCATATGAAGGAAAATATGACACGTAGAAATCGAACGACTTTATGCCAAGAAAAGTCGGCCTTGCCGTTTGGCGCTCCCGCAAACGTGAAGCTCAAACTCCCTATTACTCTAAAACCCGAGCAAAATTGCAAAAACCTAAAGTTTTTTCAAATAACCAGGGGGTGTGGAAATTGTAGCGGGCTCAAATCCGAGCCTGGTCAGTGGTGAGAATTACGGACCAGTTGTCATGGAAATGCCGTCAGCAAAGGCCAAAATCCGCCATGTTTTTGGCTGCACTTTTTTTCGCGTGGAGGTTCTCCTGGGAAAATACAATATCACTCATCACCATACTCATCACATGATATTTCAGTGCTTCCACATTCAAATTTAAATTTCTGGTTTCCATAAAAAATCCTGCAGTTCCATACAATCACAGAATAAGAAGTTATACCAGAAGCGTAACTCTAGTCGTTTCCCTTATTGTTTGACGTCCACGAAAATTTTTAACTCGCTCACGTCAGGCCACGCCATCCTGGCTAGTACAGCCGGAAGTTTTTATCAGGATTTGGTAGGTACAAAGTGCCGGTTGTACTAGCCAGGATGGCGTGATTGATGACGAATCGCTTGTAAAAATGAGGACAAACATTTGCTCGAGTTACGCTTCTGGTATAATTTCCTATTCTGTGATACAATGTTCCATACTCCATAGAAGCCATGAAATATTGAAATTTACGGAAGAACTGATTTGGATAATCACAAAAAGAGAAATACGACTTTTGTAGGTAAACTGTAAAAGAAACCCCCTACGTTCCCCTACAAATTACCACTTTCCCCGTAGGTATCCCCTACTCCCTACAAGAGGTGATAATCCCCTACCGTAGGGGAATCCCCCTACGAGTGGCAGCCTTGGGCTTTGTTGTTGTAAACTGTGGTTGTTCCTGTGGGCGTGTAGGGGGGCGGTCACAAAGTATGACGAAATTCCTGTTTTTGCAATTCAACAATGAGGGGGGGCAAGGGGAGGTCTCGTCACGAAATCACGAAGATCATTTTCAGATTTCACGAGTCACGAAAAGCAAAATTTCATTTTCACGAGTTTTAGAAACACCTGAGAAGCGTAACAAAGTCTGAAACCATTTAACGATTTTCTAGACAGCAGAAATCGATGTTACAGTGAAAATACAAAAAGTGTCCCACTTCCGCTTCTGTAGTTTGTTGTGATTTACTGTAATTTGTTCTGTTTTTTTGTAGCGATTACCGATTTATCGGCAAATACCGTGATAAAACTTAGTTTTCTCTACTTTTTAAATATGATAATTTGTAGCAAAGGGAAATAATCCATTTTTCGTTAGTTTCATTGCATAAAAGGTACGAAATTTAAATTTTATCGCAGTATTTGCCGATAAATTTGTAATCGCTACAGAAAAACAGAACAAATTACAGTACAGTAAATCACAACAAATTACAGAAGCGGAAGTGGGACACTTTTTGTATTTTCATTTTTCACTGTAGCACAAACACATCAGTTACTGAATCATTGCGAGGCATTACGAAACATTACGAGCGTCTTACGATCGTTCACGAAGTCTACGAAGAGGTACGAAGGCATACGACAACGACGTTTACGATGAAACGAAGAAACCAACCTCGTTCCCAGGAACGAGGTTGCGAAGAAACCTCAAGAAAGTTACTGAAGATAACCGCGGAAAGCAAATTTATTCATTTTTTTATTAATTAAACCTTAATATTAAATCTGGGCCGAGTTTTAAACGTAAACATTCACAAGTTAGGGTAAAATATTGGTAAATTCAAGACCGTAGCTAGCCCTTTTAGCTCTTCACGATTCACGGCACGCATATTAATCACGATTCACGGAATGGTATTTCTTCAAATCACGAAGCACTAAGGGACCGGTCATTATTTATGGCGGGGGGTGGCACCGAAGAGAAATGTTTTTCGTGGCAAAAATTTTGCTGACCCAACCATTAAAAAATCAAAAACTTGATTACCCAACCTCAAGTATCATTTAAAAAATAAATACCCACCCCTGGCCAAAAACATTACAAAAGGATGTCATTCAGTTGTCACACATGTCCTTTACCACTTCTGTGATACGAGTTTAATAACGTTCGGCTTGTGAAATTTACTGACTTTTCTGCAGTCTAAAGTTTCATGTTGTCTGCACATTTACTTTCTTTGGAGACACCATTTGTCTCTCAATAAATCGGAAAATGATGAAGATAGTGACTCTGATTGATTCACATATTGTATTGACAGATGACTGTTGACATTGAAGTTTTCAGTCTTCAATATTTGAGTGAGTCATGCTTTGGAAATGACAATAAATTTCTATTACCCAACCTTTGAGTTGTTTCGTTTTTCATTTACCCAACCTTTTACTCACTCAAAATTTTGTTTACCCAACCCTTTTCTCTTCGGTGCCACCCCCCCGCCATAAATAATGACCGGTCCCTAATAGTTGCTAATCACGAGTCACGAAAATACCCACTTACCCTCATCAATTTTGAGTTTCCCTGCGCCTGTTTACACGGGAGATCGCGTTTGAAAATAATCCAGTATTTCAACTTTCCATGTACTCCATTTCTTTCATTGTAAGCAATTTTTTTGCTGATTAATGCCATTGAGTTGCTTGACGCATTCATCGTGTGGGCGGAAAGGGGGTGTAATTAAAGGGTGTATGCGCGCGAAGCTAAGAAAGCGCAGTCAATACTCGATAGACCCACTGCCCTATATCTATTCTGTGCCACTGCACTGACGTCACAAATCCTTAGAGTCTCCAGTGTGTCAGATGCTTCCTAACAATATCTGTTTGGGTACAACAACCACATACAGCGCAAAAATTAACAATTTAAATACAAAATTATTATAAAGTTTTACAAAAATTGCTTTGTTTTACAAAAGTTATATTAATTTATATGCATAGATTGCTAATTTGTCCTCCATATGCATGGTTAGCATTATTTTCCATCCAGCAAACTGACCTGACGTCATTTTCGGAAGATAGAAGAGGTGTTAAATGGCTATGTAACTAACCCAAACCCTACCCAACCGCAACTCTAACCCTAACCCAATTAATAAAAAAATCGACTTTAGAAAATCGATAGGGCGGTTTGCTGGATGGAAAAGTGCTAACCCAGATTTGCATCAGCACTGGCGCTATGACGTCATGTGCAATGGGTCTATTTACTCTTTCAAAAACTTTGTAAAACAATTTTAATTGCTACTATGCTTATGGCCAAAGTAACACACTTTCCGGAAGAAGGGTGTATTACTTGATTACTATTGATGCCAAAGAACACTTTTCCCTTCACAAATAAATCATCTGGCATTAGATGGAG
>CACRXK020007472.1:0-22728 GCA_902702795.2 Paramuricea clavata
GAAAAAACTATTACAATATGAATATACATGTAGGAAGCATTAGGAATTTTTAGCATATCAAAAGAACAACTAATATAATACTATTTATAATACTAATATTCCCGTAGTCTGCAAAAAGTAGTAGTCTAAAATGGGGCCATCCATTTAAATTTCACCCCCCCCATATGGACGAGATAAGTAAAGATTGAACCCCTAAGAAAAAAAGATCAAAGTGCCAACACTCTCACCCCCTCAGAAATTTACAAATTTTTGCCTTTACCCCTCAGAAAAAACGCTAAGATCAAAGGATGCCGATGGGCATAACCCCTCAGAAATGGGTTTTTTGAACCCCCTCAGAAATTCTCGTCCATAGGGGTGTATGTGGATATTAAATGGAATGGCCCATGTAGACAATGTAAAAAATGTAGACAATGTTTACAAAAAATGCAGATAATGTTTACCGTATGGCAAACTACACTATTAAAATATGTCACTAACCTGTGTCTCTCGTCGTGTCTCGCAAAAGATCTCCAGATTCAGGCTTAAATGCCTCTTTTGGCAAGTAATCGTGAAAACAATGCTCAAAGTCTAAGGCGTTTAATTCAATATTTTCTGGTTCGCCGTATTGAACACCTGAATCAAAATTTAGTCGTCTTCGTACTACTGTGTTTTCACAAGGTTCAGGTGCTGGCTTCGAGGGGAATAATGTTGGAATTGGACACCATGGTTTGGGCCCACTCTTGCCCACAAAGTGCAAGCTGCACACTCGTGTTCCAGCTTTGGCAGTAAAATCATTTCGTACATTGCGAAGTTGTTGTATCCAGCTGCTCGGTTTATATTTTTCGTCTAAGGGAATTCTGTGTAGAGTAACCTTTTTTCCATCGACTACCTTTCCACTGTAGCTTTTACAGAGCGGAACACAGCAATAAATAACTCCCCTTGGAACTGCTTCATTCTTAATAATCGTTGTTTGTTTTGACGGCGGAGTACTAAAAAGCTCCAGGGCGTAGTAAAACACGGGCGGTGAAACGCGCTAATATTTGCCTGATCCATGTGTGATGCACGGGAGACTGGCGCGAGCGTGCGAAATGCGCGGATCAAGCGGGATTTTTAAAGATGAAGCGAAGCAAAAACAAGAAACAAAAATATTTAAAGGGCAATCAAAAAGTACAATTTGTTAAGGTAAATCTATCCTTAAAATGGAAAAAAATTAACTTGTTATAAAATAGAGACTCTGGCAATTAATTAGTATTGCAAATTACATCGCTGGAGTTGGAAAAGCATTTTTAAAATGTGAAATTATTTGAAGGCATAGCGATTTTATCATAAAATATATTTACATTTTTCAGGCAATGACAAATTGTAGTCGAGTTTTTTAGCCAGACCGAGTGGAAAAAAAGTTAACTTCAACCCTTTAAATTATCTATAATTAGTTATACTTTCGACCTGAAAAGGTTAGAAAATGGGCTTTTGTGGGCTTTTTTTTTAATTCAAAGATTTATGACCAGGTCACTTGCGTAATTTACAATGACACAACTTGTGATCTTGTTTTGATAAAGTTAGAAAACAATTGTCAATTTAGAAAACATTGCGGGAAACATTTTCATTAACATATTCAGGCATTCAAATGCAATATAAAAGTTAGGGAAAATATTCAATGATAAGGAACAAGCAGAAAATTCCGTTTTTACTATGTTAAAGGTTGTTTTATTTCTCTTTTCGAACTTACAATATGCAACTGAAATGTCCGCCAAAAGACTCCAAATTGCATATTGTTCACAGCGATGTCGCAGTTTTACAGGCGCGGAAAATTTTTGACCTTTAAATATTTCATGCACAATATATGAAAACTAGTTTCATTTTGATGTTTTTGTATAATTTAAGTACCTAATTTTCTGAAAATCATCAAATGATAATGGGCTTTTTCATTTTTAAAATTTTTTTTCCTTTATTTTTGACATGTACATGCCGAAATATACACATGCATGGAATACAAGCAAGCGATAGTTTGTTGTCGCAGTTTTACAAGCGCGGAAAATTTTTAACTTTTAAATACTTCATGCACAATATATGAAAACTAGCTTCATTTTGATGTTTTTGGATAATTTAAGTACCTAATTTTCTGAAAATCACCAAATGATAATGGGCTTTTATAATTTTTAAACATTTTTTTGCCCTTATTTTTGACATGCACATGCCGAAATCTACACATGGTATTGCTTTGCATTCGACTTCGTGTTTTTGAAATCTGACACCCTATGAAACAAGCTGGAAAAAAGTATGTTTAAACAAAAAAGCCCATTATCATTGAGTCATTTTCAGAAAATTAGGTACTTGAATTATACAAAAACATCAAAATAAAACTAGTTTTCACATATTGTGCATGAAATATTTAAAATTTAAAAATTTTCCGCGCTTGTAAAACTGCGACAACAAATTGCTTGTATTCCATGCATGTGTAGATTTCGGCGAGGATTTCGGCATGTACATGTCAAAAATAAAGGAAAAAAAAATGTTTAAAAATTAAAAAAGCCCATCTTCATTTGGTGATTTTCAGGAAACTAGGTACTTAAATTATACAAAAGCATCAAAATAAAACTAGTTTTCATATATTGTGCATGAAATATTAAAAGTTAAACATTTTCCGCGCTTGTAAAACTGCGACAACAAACTATCGCTTGCTTGTATTCCATGTGTAGATTTCGGCATGCACATGTCAAAAATAAGGGCAAAAAAATGTTTAAAAATTAAAAAAGCCCATTATCATTTGGTGATTTTCAGAAAATTAGGTACTTGAATTATCCAAAAACATCAAAATAAAACTAGTTTTCATATATTGTGCATGAAATATTAAAAGTTAAAAATTTTCCGCGCTTGTAAAACTGCGACAACAAACTATCGCTTGCTTGTATTCCATGTGTAGATTTCGGCATGCACATGTCAAAAATAAGGGCAAAAAAATGTTTAAAAATTAAAAAAGCCCATCTTCATTTGGTGATTTTCAGGAAACTAGGTACTTAAATTATACAAAAACATCAAAATAAAACTAGTTTTCATATATTGTGCATGAAATATTAAAAGTTAAAAATTTTCCGCGCTTGTAAAACTGCGACAACAAACTATCGCTTGCTTGTATTCCATGTGTAGATTTCGGCATGCACATGTCAAAAATAAGGGCAAAAAAATGTCTAAAAATTAAAAAAGCCCATTATCATTTGGTGATTTTCAGAAAATTAGGTACTTGAGTTATACAAAAACATCAAAATGAAGCTAGTTTTCATATATTGTGCATGAAATATTTAAAAGTTAAAACTTTTCCGCGCTTGTAACACTGCGACAACAAACTATCGCTTGAAAAAAAGAACTTGCTGTTTTTATCAATTTACATGGCGCTTCATCTGGTCGAACTCGACAAAAATACGTGTGATTGAACATACCTGATTTCCAAACACACATTCCAGTTGCAGGTTTTACGACAACAGCCGTTTAAAAAGCTTTATCTTCGTCTTTTTTCATCTTATAAATAAACAAACACACGAACGAAGTTGTTTTGCAAAAACAATCGATCCTCGTGAGTGAGATCCCAGACTTCTATCTACACTACAACGGTCCCTGTATAATCAGCCGTGATTAAGAATCCGGAAAAAAGATTTTGTCTATAGTATTAAATAGCACAGATCCCAAATCCATTGTGTATTCATGCTCGAATTGCACTTTTTTACGTAGTAATTTTAAAAGGAAGTCAAAACAAACATGCCTGATCGAACCAGGCATCGAATAAAAATGAAAATATGCGGGGGGACCTGCATCACACATAGATCAGGGGCGCCATAGCCGTTTCACCGCCCGTGTTTTACAGCGCCCTGAAAGCTCCGACCTTGCTTCCGCCATATTGAAAATTGGCGCCATGTACTTACCAGAGCCTCGCTTTCACGCGCGGCCACACGTATCCTGGGAAAGGTCTATTGAAGGTCTTTTAATCACTATAGTATATTACGTATACTGTCAACCTCGTTTTGGATGTTTCAAGCTATGACAAAATAACTCGTTGTGTTTCAATAAATAAATTTTATATTTTTTTCTCAGCAACCTTGAAGACCATTAGAGCAAAAACCCACTGGATCAAATGGCAGACTGACAAACTTCGAGAAGATCTAACATACTGCCATCCACGATGGCCTCAGGAGGCAAGAGTAATACAGAACGAAATCAAAATAATTAATAAACTAAAAATATTCAGTGCAGAGGATGCATGGTTTTACTACGATTGGATCGCTTTGATTGTTATGATTGCTACAATGGCTATGCATATTGCTTACTACAAAATTGATGCAAATGATGACATAAGATTTGCATATACTAGGATTCTTAGTATTGCCAATCTTGTTGTGTCTCTTCGTTTGCTTAAAGATTTGAGATCATTTCCAGGTATCGGTACCCTTGTCATAATCCTTGGTCAAACTAGTGGTGATTTTATCAACTGGGCATTCTTGTTCTTTCTAATTTTCATTCCATTTTCTGCATCATTCTGGATCATTTTTGGCGGCCCATCACTCAAACCTGTATTGCATTATGATAAAGCTGCCAGTTTATTATACTCTGTCTTCAGAATGGCCGTTGGTGATGATTTTAATTTGGAAGGATTGGTTGCAGCAGAACCTGTTATGGCTCGTATCTTGACAGTTATGTATGTCACAGCAATGACAATCGTCACACTCAATTTACTTATTGCGTTATTATCTGAGACTTTCGCACGAGTACATGGCAATGCCCAAGCGAACGCAATCATGCAGAGAGCCATCCGAGTGATTGAAGCCGAACGAACTTTAACTAAAGAGAAGAAAGTAAACTATCGGGAATACATAAAAATGAACTGCAGTCCAGAAATCATGGATAGTGTTGTCGATGTTGCTGCCCCAGAAAGTATCACAAGCTCACAAGAACTGACCACCAACTTGACGACATTAAAGCAAGTTCTTGATGATAGATTTGCAAAAGTTTGCGGAAAGAATAAAATCTCAGATTTTGATAGACTTAAAGATGATATCGGCAAGATAAAAGAGCATCAGACAGAGGACTATTATACCTTAACAGCAATACTGAGGATGGTAAAACAATTACAAGGTAAATATGATTCATTTGACGCTGACTTTACTCTACATGCTTAATAAACGTCCATAAATAAGTCAACTTCACTACTGTTGTGATTTGTAAAGTTTGGTCAAATACATATACATGATTGTGTATTATCTTACAGGGGATGGGCCTGACGAACAAATTCCGGGAAGTTCTTCGCCAAATAAGCAAAGGGAAATGAAAATCCAATTTCCAAGTTTAAGAAAAAATGACATAATAGTGATTCAAGAAACTTCAAATGTTCCTTATCTTGGGGAAAATTCTAGTGATCGTGGGGAGAATACTAATCTTCTGAATGGTGAACAATCTCAAGACAATCTCTCAGGTGACCTCAAGGGCTGGGTAGACTGTTAGCTTGATACCACTTTATATATTCATTTCCTAATTACCATATTTCTTTATCAGGTTATATACCAACAGGCGTGCTGCGAGTGGGGGGCGAGAGCCGTAAAAAGTTCTTATATCGTTATAACCTCATCTTTCGTGCACGTTAGGGTTAGGAATAGATTGTGATTGGAGTTCTGATCAAAACCAAAAACAGTAATTAAATACGTGCACGAAACATGAGGATAATTATTTAACAATTATTCACCGCAGTGGAGGTGAATAGTGCAAAGGAATAGTCCATATATCAAAAAACGAAACAAAAACGACCAAAAAAATTGTATTACAGCTCTCGTAATTACAATAGTTCAATGCAAGCAAAACAGGCAGTATTTACAGGTTTTTAGTAATTTTATTCATTAGATATAGTTTTACAAAATACCTCTACATAACCACAGTAAAACCAAACTTTGTGGCTTCCTCTGAGTTTGGCGTAACCACAGCTTCGTTTAGTAAAACATTTACTCGTTCGTATAACCGGAACAACTTCACTACTGTTGTGATTTATAAAGTTTAGTTCAATACATTTACACATACATGATTGTGTATTACCTTACAGGGGGTGAACCAGACGAACAAATTCCAGGAAGTTCCTCACCTGAAACTTCAAACGTTTCTGATCGTGGGGAAAATTCTAGTGATCGTGGAGAGAATATTAATCTGAATGGTGAACAAGCTCAAGACAATCTTTCAGGTGACCTCGAGGGCTGGGATACAGATAGCATACATAGTATTACTTAGCTTGTAAACTGTTAGCTTGATACCACTTTATATATTCATTCTGTAATTACCAGACTGATTTCCTAATGCAACCAAACATGCAGTATTTACAGGCTTTTTATTCATTAGAAATAGTGATGCCATAAAATATGATGGCAAAATTTGGACATGCAGGAAGAGTGTTAATACGTATTAGTATAATTACATAGGTGATTATTGAAAATTCTCCACGCTGATTGGTTGCCGTTGAGGTGATTATTCCGCGATAATCACCTAAGCGATTTTCAAAGCGGCCGAAGCCTTTTTGTGTCTTTTGTCAATTAAATGACGAAGAAATGTGTATTTTCTTATTTTTTTCCAAATAATCACCTATGAAATTATACTAAAACAATTATTCACCTCAGGCTCGGTGATTATCGTGAATAAAAACCTCGACTTCGTCTCGGTTTTTATTCACCGATAATCATCTCGCCTTCGGCGAATAATTGTTAAATAGTGCATAATATAGACCGTGTATAGACCGTGCATCATGCATGCATGTAACATATATTAGTGAGTTCATGTTCACATACACTATTCACGATTGAATAAGACAAATTTATCCTTTGCTAAACGTGGAGCAAAAATATGGAATAGTATTTGGCCTGAGATACGTAATCTAGGGAAAGACCTTTAATAAAATAATTAAAAAGTCACTTCTAACTGTATTGGAGGTTGAGGATGATTATGTTGATACACCTAGGACAATTAAGTTAATGACCAATCAATTGGCATCCATAAAAATATAATCACACATGTTTATGTATATAGCTATATAATTAATATACCATGTATGAAATAAGTTTTGCAATATTCAGTAATATTGGTATGCAATATTCTAGTACATGGCATGCTTCTTGAGAGACTTGCATGATGTGTACTGGAAATATGATTTGTATTCATCTTTGGACTATATTCTACCAATTCATAAAATTATTTTTTTACACTATCCGCCTCGATTAGCATTTGCTATTCGCGGATTAAGTGTATATTAATTGTATTATAGTGAAAAAAATAATTAATAAATGATTGAATGATTGAGTTCATTTTACGCTCTCGATTAGTTAATATCAAAGACGAGGTAAAATAATAATCCATAAAAATTGTATAACTAAATAATTGGATAACTAAAAAGTCTCAGAGCGCACGTTGTGTAGATTATTGGTGGTCCTAACTGGCAAAAAATTACCTTACATATGAGCCAATCAGGAAAGCGAAAAGTTTTCTCACATCTGAGAAAATATGTTTCGTCCAATCAAACAATACATGTGATGACCTACGAGTAAATTCACTCATGGCAGGCATTTCCCGCCTTTTGGTTTATTTAATATTTCGGCCGAAGCTGAACATAAACAGTAGCTTATAAGTATAGCTATTTTTCTGAAGACAAATATATTAAAGATGAGAAGTTAAACCGGGTTACTCTAAAATATCTTGATGAAGACTATCGCTGTTGCATGCAGAAAAATAATAATATCCGAGTGTCTATAATTTGAACAAAATTGTTTACGGAAAGTACTTTTGTATTGCATTTTCGCACTTGTTAATTTATTTTCACAAGACTCACTCACTTTCTTCGCAGAGCCTTACGAATTTTTAGTCAAATTACGTAATACTATATGGGGAAACAAATAATTACGTAATTGTTAGTCAAGAGAAGACGGTAACCCTTATCTCCCCCCCACCCCCATACACCCTCGTGCACCACTGAATGTCCTCTACTGTTCCTACGTTACCATACTGATTATTAACCATAATAAAAGACTGAGACTCACTGGCTCGTTGCATTCGCTCGTTTGCTTTGTGAAAACAAATTAACACTTGCAAAATATCATACGTCAGCAATCTCTATTTCTACATTTTGTTCCCGATTTTCACACAATTAATTATTAGTGGGTATCGAAATAGTTATTTTGATTTTCTTTAACAAGTGAACTAAGGTGTCCCAAAAATGCTCCCGTTATATTTTGACATTTCCCATGTCAAATCTCATATAAATTGTGTATTGCTAGTATATACATCAACGACAATGTCCAAAATCACCACTATTGGTTGATATTTATGCCGTATCTCACGTAATTTATGTTTGCACTGGCAGATGAAAATAACCAACATTTTGCTATACAGAGCCACTTAATATGTATGGAGACAAAATTCCAACTTGTATATATGCAGAGTAGGGAAACAATCTGGAACGGATGTTTACTGTAATAACATAAATACTTAAAATTAATTATAGTTACAATGCTGCATTTTGCGAAATTTTGGTCCTTTTTTCAGCAAATACATGTTTCAGCCACATTCTTAATACTTTTTACTTTTTAACAAAATCTTGATGTTATGAACTGAAGAAGCATTTGTTGTGCGCAAAAAGGACAATTCCTTCTATAAAGTTTTCAAATGTTTATAACTTAATTTCCATTACTTCGACAAACTGGAATGAGTCTTGAAAGCGGTTGGACCACAGGGACCACGGCTATGTCCTATTTAATATATCTTAATAAATATCAAATAAAAATGATGCCAATATGAACTGCCTAAAGAAGCACTCGGCAGTGCAGGAACACTCGACGTCAGTGTAGAAACACGCGATTAAAAAAAAAACACACGAGGGAAACGCTGGTGGGAATGGATGGGAATACATGATTGCGCTTTCATGTATTTTCCCGATCCACGCCACTAAGTTCCCCGACGAAGGGCCTTCGCTCGAAACGTTGAAGTTTTGCTTTATTTTTCAAGGTAGTTGAATCCCTGTCAATCCACAGCTTTCTGATGTTTGTCACTACCTACGCGCTGGTACAGACTGTTCGAGTTTATTAATAACATGAATAACAGTCTTCTACTATATATAGTTACATTTTTGAAATTTGCAACTGTAGTAATATTTTGGATAAATGGAATACATTATAGACGTAACATGTGAGCATTACCTCATCGAGGCTTTGAATACAAGTACTTGTTTGTGAACATTCAAAGAAGTGACAAGGGGAATAGTACTTCAAAACAACGTCACAATCGCGTACGATCGAGAGTTTTAACCCTTTCCTCTCTCCTCGCTTTTCCCTCGCGTGTTTTTTTTTCGCATCGCGTATTTTCTGCACTACATGGTCGCTTTAACATAACTGCACACTGACTGCTTTGCTATAACTGTATGAAGATTATAAATAGGACATAATCGGGCTCCCGGTGGCTGGGCGTTTTGATCAGATGAATGTCAATCAATAGCAACGATAATGGTAGTAATTTAATCGACTAGAACTATTTACAACTTATTATACGTAAGGAGGTGCATTTTTGCATTTGGAGAAACTAAGAATGATGAGTTCATGCTTTGCTTTCGAATGTTATTGAATGCGGATCTATAGAGGACCCGTACCATAAGCCACATTTCGCGACGTTTTGCTTTCAGATTCTTCCACAAATAGCTGCATCTGCATAAAATTCAAATTTGATTTGATTACCATTCATGCAATTGGGAATGCCCCATCCTCGAGTTAACCTCACTGTGTTCCTATAGGTTCAATACCAATCACCACAAATTTATTTAGTCATTAATTGTCAACTTAACATCAGCTTGACAGAACGATGTTGTGATTCGTCTGCATATTTCTTTGAAAGTCTGGATTAATCGTGTGTTTTTTTTAGGAATTCCGTTCTCGGGTTTGAGAGAGCTAAATCAGTTCGCTTGCGTTAATTAAACTATTCATTGATTTGTTATTCGGATGTCTTCGTTCTTCGCAATGATTCGCATTGAGTCGCCTGATAGGTATGTCTATATGTATGTCGGTTTTCGCATTGGAATCGCTAGCTATTCGCATATCTATGTAAGCCTGTTAAAAGTTACATTGACGTTTGTAATCGGATATGCATGCATGTATTAAGCTGAATGAAATCTCTGTAAAATTTTTCTGCGCTCTGGACATGTATATTCCAAGTTAGCCTCTTTCATAGGTATCTCTTCCATGAGATGCCTATACAAAGGGAGCTACTTCCTGGATTATTTTATCTACTAGAAAATACATGCATGCAGAAACCCTCGCCTTGCTGACAAAACCATTGTATTTTCCGAACATGAAGTATCTAAAGTAGTTGTCATGGTAACACGATAATTTCTTAAGAATATTCTTACAAATGAACAATCGCTTAAAAATATCACTTTTAATTACAAAATTATCAATTTCCCAACATATATATATTAAGTATGATATTATACGTAATATTATACCTCATATTCAAATTGTCCAATCAGGAAGCTTAGTTTGTGCCACGTGAGCATGAAATTAATCGCGATATCACGCCTTACGTCATCAATTAGCGAGCCTGCGTTCCTTTTGACAATGTTCCACCCCATGTTCCCCGGGGAACATGGGGTGGAACATTATTCGCGTACACCACGCGGGAGAACACGCATGACAACAAGATGGCCGACAAAACGTAAATAGTATTAATGGTGATGAATAATTCAATTTTAAACCTAAAACCCGGGCCTTTTTCAAACCTAAAACCTGGGGTTTTGTCATTAATATTCCAAACGATATGTGATTCGAAAGAAAAGCGACGACACTTGCGTTAATCCGAAAATAAGACGTCGTATTCACGAAGGTATGTGTCAAGTTTTTAATTCTCAACTTGGAGGCTTTTAATTTTCGGTATAATATATCATTTATAGACCTTCCGCTCGGGGGATTCGGCGAAATATTACCCCCAGTGATGATATTTCCCTCGGGGCAAAGCCCCTCGGGAAATATCATCACTTCGGGTAATATTTCGCCGAATCCCCCTCGCTCCAGGTCTATAAATGATAAATATAAGCTTCAATTTAAGGTGAAATTCAACCACAAACGCTTCGCAAAACGTTTTAAAGTGTTCTTTATAAAACTAAACTGCCTTTTATATTCTTTAATTAAATGGCTTTATCGATAAACTTTGAGTTTCCAATAAAATGATTTCAAATTCTCGCATGCAAATAACTTTGCTTTCTTTTTTATTTAAAAAAATTTAATATAATAAAAAAGGGAATCAATATTAAAGATACACTGAAATGGGGCCCGATATGCTGTCTTGTTTTATAGTTTAAAGCAATTATAAAATCAATATTTAAAACAAACTTACCTTCGTTAACGTCGGCTCCCTTCTTTTAGCCGATTCTTTCGCCATTTCTTTCTTAAAATTTACAAAACCTTACAAAAATGAAATATATTTGCAAGAAATTTATCAATCATCAAATAAAGAAATGTTTGCTATTTCGCTGTCGTCATGCAGTCGTTATAATGCAAACTTTAAATTGGACCAATCACAGTGTTCGCTATTCATGACAGTCCGCCATATTTTTGAGATCAGTGAGAATGACCACCCACGGTTGGTGACCCACGCCCGCGATATTTGATGAACTTTAGACTTCGCTAATGCTTTCGTTTCCCCGGGTGTAAATAGCCGGGGGGAATTAGTACCCTCGCACGGCGCTTCACGCCGTCGGCTCGGGGATTAAGGCCGATTTACACTACACAACCTTTGCCTAAAACTGTGGCATGCAACCTGCTTACAACTTGCGTTGTACTTTGTAAATCAAGCAGACAACTCGCCAACAAGCACCTTGCATGAGACATTTTTAGGTTGTGTGGTGTAAATCTGCCTTTAAACTTTCCTTACACAAGACTGTGTGCGCAAGAAGCCAATAATAATATCTCACCTTCAGTAATTCAGACGAGGTGGATTTTAGTGGGATGATTGAAGGAGATTTCATTTCTATTTCACTTTTTTCAACATTCATCCAAGGGAATGCCTATTAAGTTCACATAATGCATTTTACAGATTTAGTTATAGCTACAAGTGCACGTTATCCACTATTTAAAGCACACTGCGAATGCGCAACCAGAGCATTTTAAATACGATAAAAACGCCTCATCCAAATGACTCGTTCTGTGTTGGGATAAATTGCAGATGAACTATAACATGTATACTACAGTATGTAACTATATGACTACATGACTATTATGACTATGACTATATATCCCAATGGGGTGTTTGGGGTACCTCATTGAGGTGTTTGGGGTATGACTATATGACTATGACTACATGACTATGACTACATGACTATATGACTATATGACTATATGACTATTTGACTATATAACTATATAACTATATAACTATATAACTATAATGATAACTATATGACTATGACTACATCACTATATGACTATATGACTTTGAATATATGACTGTATCATTATGACTGTATGATTATGACTATGATTATATGACTATGACTATATGACTATGACCATATGACTATGACCATATGACTATATGACTTTAGTATAATTTCAGTATTGAAAAATGGCCTTTCAGCATTCTAATTGACTCCCTCAGCAGTAGCACTTAATGAACCTATTTTTTAATACATCTATATTAATTAAATAATATACCACATCCCAATATCATGTCTGTGATATAAAATGGATATCGGCGTCGGTAATTTATATACACAGATAGTATAGTTCCCATCATTATATACTGCAAGTCTTTTGTTTACTTCTGTTATTTTTTATCATAAAATTTCAATGTTAAATTACATTTAATAATAATAATTGATTCATAATGTCAGTGGCAAGGAGTCACAGAAACTATAGCGCTTATGAATAGGATGTCTCCTTGAAGATTTGAATTAAATATATGTAAAAATTAAGGTATATCTGATCAAGCAAAAGAAACTCAAGCGTATCAATAAGATTATGAATCAAGTAAGTATTTCGTCATTCTATTCCTGAAGGAACTTAATGTCTCTGCCTTTCTAACGGTATCAGGGAGGGAATTCCACAGTTTCGGACAACGAGAAAGCATTGTGAATTGTTTTATATTAGTTCTACATGCATGAGATCGATATGAGTCGACGTTTCTTGTGTTATAGTTATGGACTTATTTGTTTGCATTAAATAGATTGAGAAAACAGGTTGCATGGAAGCAATTTATTATGATAACAAAACATAAATCTCCACGTGTGTAAGGAGTTTATCTTGTAAATATCAAGAAGATTTAGTTTATTAAAGAGCGGAGCATTATAACCAGAATCAACTATCTATTACTGTGTTGTTATCATGGGCGGATTTACTGGGTAGGGGAGGTTAAACCCCTCCTAGAATCTCTCTAACCCCTCTTATAAAGTGTTCAACCCCACCAAAATTTTGCTTCACCCCTCCTATTTAGTGTGAAAGTCTTTAACCTTAACGCCTAACCCCTGCCAAAGCTCGCTCAGTGGTGCCGCTTGCACCCCACTAGAAATTTTTCTACCACTCCTTTAAAAAAAATGAAAATCCGCCCTTGGTTGTTATGTCAAAAAATATCTGGTGAGGAGTCACTCAGCCAGCAAAATACACATCCTGTATAGTTCCAGATTTATTGAAGACGCGGGTTGCAGGAGGACTATTTTACCTTTATCAAGTGTAGATTTCACCCTCGCTGGAAAGCACTAATTTCCTCTGGAATGACTCAACCTTAGAGGCGACCTGAGGTTGGGTCATTCCTACTTTATCAAGGCGATCAGTTTGCCAGGTATAAATCATGTGGAATTCCTAACTATTAAACACGCGTACATGCAACAGTGCTGCAAGTACGTCAAGGTATGTTTAACAGATACTGAGATATAAGAAAATATTCACACCTTTGTCTTATCCTCATCCTCCATTTTTAAAACTGCAGACTGTTTCGTATAAACCAGTAGCGAGAATCTGCAATCTACAAAAAAACCCAAAAAAACTTAGTTGGAAAGCAATGCAATTTTGACTATACGAAGCAAGTAATTTTAAAACCACTCGCTTTTGAACTTGTTGTTTTGAATGACAAATTTTTGTACTATTTATTCTTTCAGCAAACGCTTCGGTTTATTAAGAAATAAAACTTTGATTTATATCCGGCATCAAATCAAAAAAACTTTGAGATTCAGGCTTACCATGCAGTTTAACAATTTTGAGCAGCTTTTAACGCCCGATAAGATGAGGATAATTTTTTATGATTGTTTCATTTGAGTTAATTTTTAAAAGACTTTAAAAATAAATTCTGCGTCGTTTGATAAGGTTACGTAAACTTTATACAATCATCATATAAATGAGCTTCTTTTACTGTGACCGGAGATTACGGAATTCTATATTAAACAACCAAACTGATAAGTATAATATTAAGGTAATAGCATTGTTTCGAGTGCAATTTGGATATAACATGGACGAGTGAGTTTTTCAAAGACCTCAAAATAGCACGATTCCGAAGGACGGGTGCTATTTGAGGTCTTTGAAAAACTCACGAAAACCTTGAAAAACCCACTATGTAAAAAAAAAGAATATTTTATGTGACTACAGATAATTGCACTGTGATTACAGAAAATTGCACTCTAATTACAGCAAATTGCACTGTGATTACAGAAAATTTCACTGTGTTTACAGAAAATTGCACTGTGATTACAGAAAATTGTACTGCTGTTTGGGATTAACGGCACTGAAATCAACCAATCACAGACGAGTTTTATGTATGATAATAACAAAAATATATTCTAGACAATAATATGGTTCTATGCTAGTAAGATACATTATATTACACTATTTGTGATTTTAGTGACATCCTATAGTTACACGGCTTGGGGATTTTTATGTGTGGAAACATATTTTGATGGGCTGGAATTTAAAAACCTAAATACATGGTGATAAACATTTATATTTTAAAATTCTTGCCATATGCTTTAGCAGCTGGACTGGAACTTCACCCCGTGGTTGAAAAATTCGTATGAAATAAAACTTTATATAGCTTGTCAATATAAATGCGCATACATGATATTCTTTAGATCACGCTTATCCCTGACTATTGCAGAATTCTCGTATAAAAAATGCTGTAATTTTCTCTTCATTTGAACGTTTTGCATATTTAATGTTTCAAAACCACTTTTCCATTATGAATTGCAACAACACTGACACTGTTGCTCGCAGTTTGATCGTGGTTTCCAGATCAATGTGATTAATATGTAAATTACTACTGCATACAATTGTACGTTTTAATTAACAATTTACTCTACAGAAACTTTCAAGACTAACTTAATGTTATAATTTAATGTCTAGCTGTTCAGGAGCCAAACGTAACTAAGTTATGTTGAATAATGAAGTATTTAAATTGATGTAGGTGGCCAGGGCCGTACGCAGGATTTTTTCAACAGGGAGGGCTGTCAACAGAGAAAGATCCTGGGTACGAGGTTGGGGAGCAGTAAGGCCTATATGCCGAAAAAAATCCCAAATACCCAAAGAATAATTAATAATGTCATTCTAAAAACGTAAATATAGTTTTCTCTAGGAGGCAGTTCCCCCCCACCCCCACCCCACTGTTTAGGGCGCTGTAGGTGGCATCAGTTAACTACAGTTCACCTGAACAGTATAGATTAGTGACAGTATAACATTTCGTCCTTGTAAAGGAATTCAAGACTAACGCCCGTATTCTAAAAGCTCACTCACACTCAATGAGTGGAGGTTCAATATGAGCTTCTCTTGAGTGTCAATGCTACTTTTGAATAGCTGTAGAGTGAGTAATAACATAGTAAGGTATGACACTGGCCCTCTAGCTATTCAAAAACAGCAATGGGACTCGAGAGAAGCTCAGATTTAACCTCCACTCATTGAGTGTGAGTGAGCTTTTAGAATATGGACGTAAGTCGGATTCCGGATCCCGACTCGTGGATTCCGGATCCTGACTCGTAGATCCAGGATCGTGGATACTAGTAGCCTATATCTCACGAAAGTCCGCAATGGATTCTTTGTCTAGATTGGATTCTTTGTCTAGATTTATCTGGATTCCATTACCAAATTACTGGATTCCGGATCTTAATGCAAGTGTGGATTCCGGATTCCATGTTCTGGATCTGGATTCGAAGTAAGCATGGTTTCCATTTAGTCGTAACCGTCGTGAACATAAATCAAGGTCACCCATGTTATAGAGTGTCAATATACTGTATCTCTACAGCCAGTGAAGACTAATTGGCAAACAGCATATAAAAGACGAGATATATCTAGAGTACAGTCGAACCCCTATTAAGCGGACACCTTTGGCACCTCGCCTAAGTGTCCGCTTAAAAGGGGTGTCCGCTTAAAAGGGGTATGTGGAAAAACACAGCAGGAGGCAAAGGTGTGTAATTAGGTGTGTAATTTGAGTATCAAAACAGTAAAAAATATCTAGGAAATAATTAGCATAAAATGAAAAATTATTTGTGCATAAAAGTTCATTAGAAAATGTATACGTCTCTCACAGTCACATAAAAAAGGAATCAATACAAGTTTGCTTTCGAGGCTCACGCAGACGATAGCCCATTATGTCATTTACATAAAAATGACGTTGGAAAGTTCTTCCAAACCTCGAAATTGTGCGAATTCTGCCAGCCGCTCGACAACGTTAGGGGCTTCGGAGGAAGATTTAATGACTCGTTCGTTAAGAGACCAGTCAATTTCATCTTTTTTGTTCAGTTCGTTGTCATCATCAGTGATCTGACACATATCTTTCGGCTCCATGGCTGCCGGCTCACAGTCCTCCGTCCTCGTTCGTCACTTCTCAATAATCTTGGCTCTGATGTCTTCGCGCCAAGTTGGTGTGTCACTGTCAATGTGCCATGTAAATTGATCTCAATTGTTATTTACTGTCGAATATTGAATACATTTTATCAGACAATCTGTCATCTGTCCGCTTAAGAGAGGTTAGTTTGCCCATTGGGACCTCAAGTAAGGTGTCCGCGTCCGTTAAAGAGGGGTGTCCGCTTAATAGGGGTTATGATAATAGTATTTTATTAAAGAAAACGAATGGGACCTGAGATATGTGTCCGCTTAAAAGGGGTGTCCGCTTAAGAGAGGTGTCCGCTTATAGGGGTTCGACTGTATTTCATATCGTTGAACCATAGTTAAAATACTATGGTCGAACCTGACTTGGTCACGACAGTTACAAATGGCCGGAAGCCTGGCAATTTAGCTGCATATATACACCGAGTACTGTTGTATTTGTCGCCGAGGAGTAATTGTGATCATTTTTGTCTTATACACCTATAATATATCCAGGAATGCAACAGAGAAATGAATGAGAACGATTTCGGTGAAATGAAGCAATCTTCATCATTTTTCTGTGAGTATACTTCCCAAGATAACATGTAAGAAATTGTGTTGCAAGGCCAATTAGGGGTGGCTAAAATTGCCTCATGCAACGTTGCAGCAGAAATTAATATATAGCGTCAACAAATATTTTGAATTCACATTTAGGACCCAATTTTACTCTCGATAAATAGAGAGAAGAGAAGAACTGACTAAAAAATAATAGAAACAAATATTATAGTATCAACTACTTCTACATGTGGACAGGTCTGAAATATTTACACATATCAACTTTTTCGAGCTTTGTGTTCCGTTGTTCAGTAAAATCAGCGAAGTAGCAAAAAAATGGTCACTTATAGCAATTTTCTGTTAACTCGATCTTCAGGGATCTGGTTGCGAGATAGTACTATATATATCATGCACGATTAGTCCGAAATAGCAAACAGACAAACAAGTCTATCGAGTCAACCAACCAAAGAAAAATATTCGTGAGACTTTCTTTACGTCGATTCCATATTTTATTTAAACAAAACCAAAGTTTCTTGCACAGCTGGCAAATTAGCATAAACTCACGATATGCACAGATTTTTGACGCAGTTGTGCGGTTACGCCGTGAAATATTTATTGCATGCACTATATATTCCCCCACCTGTGTTGAGCCACAATTACTCTTTCAAGCCTATAAGCAGTCTGAAGGCGATATTTAACGAGGAACAGGCGTTTTGATATCGCCCCGCACCGTTTTAATCCACTTCAATTTACAAACGAATTTTTGTAAACCGCTTTTTAATTTCTACCGCGTTCTTCATAATGTTTGGTGGCGGCGCCGCACGTTTCTTGGCATTTCCTTCAGCGAACCAAGACGATGCACCTCGGAGAGGAAGTTTTATGGGAATGAATCATTTACAACTCACGAGCAGAGGTAGCATTCAACTTGTTGAAGGAGTCGATCCGCGTCTTCCGTTATGTACTTCAGAAACATTCGTGAGCGGTCGTCGAGTGAAAATTCTCATCCAAGGCGAGCTGTTTGAAACATTCGAAGAAACCTTAATGAAATTCCCAGACACATTGCTGGGCTCGCGTCGCAAACGACGCGAACATTACGTGTCAGAGAAGGATGCTTATGTCTTCGAGAACAGAAACAAGTTTGCGTTTAATGCAGTCTTATTCTTCTATCAATCTGGGGGTATACTAGCCCAACCAAAAGACGTACCGTTCACTATTTTCACAAATGAACTCCAGTTCTTCGAATTGGCAGATTATTTTCCAGCATGCTGGACTTTAAAAGCCGTACCAGTGGAAATGCCGAAGATCGCATGGAAACAGACTTTATGGAAGCTCTTTAAAGACCCAAAGAGCTCGAATACTGCCATGTTGTTTTCGTGGATATCGTCTCTGTTTATAGTCATCACAACATTTTTATTTTGTTTCGAAACCACTGAAATGGGGTATAAAATACTGTGCAAGAACAATGGTACAGTGCCCGCGGATCGCGCTGCCAACTGTGAACAAAATTTAGAATGGTTTATTGTAGATTGCCTAATAACTGCTTGGTTTCTACTGGAGTATGTGGCGGGGCTGTTGACCACACAACACAGGCTCAAGTTTGTGTTTTCTTTCTTGGGGATCATTGACTTCCTTTCGATCGTTCCATTCTTTGGGATTTTACTTCTAAAACTAGACGACGGTGACATTGGTAATATCATCGTGCTCCTTAGATTGCTTCGTTTCGCAAGAGTAGTAAGAGTGCTGAAGCTTGCGCATCACATTGAAGCACTTCGTTTACTGGGTTACACTATTCGACAGTGTTTGTATTTACTTGTGGGACTCATGTTATTGGTCACAATTTTAACGATATCATTGTCATCTTTGATCTACTTCGCCGAAAAGTATTCCTCAACATCACTGATTGAAGATACCCCTGACGCAGCATGGTTTGTTATCATTACACTAACCAACGTCGGATATGGCGATGTAGTACCCACCACTGTGCTTGGAAAGCTTGTTGGAGCAATCACAACAATTCTTGGAATTTTGATCGTGTTCATTCTACCAGCACCAGTCTTGCTCAATCATTTCGAAGAAATATATAATCTTCGGAAAGAGCGAAAGAAATTGAAGAATTGTGGTATAACAATTGATGGAAGCGTTTCAGAAAAATTACCGAATAGAATCTAAGCTATGTTTCGTAGGTGTAAGGCGAGAAGCAATACTTTGTTTTTGTGATAAACCTTGAAAATTTCAATGGGTTTTGGTGTCACCGCAAATAAAGTTCTGCATAATTTTTATTCACTACGTTTATTTCATGTTCCCACCGTATAATAAATCTTAAAAATACAAATTAGAGGTAAAATGGTAAGATCAGAATTGTTCAACAAATATATGCATGTATGTATATAGTGGTTACATGAGGTTTGAACAGAAACGCTTGAGCATTTCATTGCATGCAAATAACCTTTATTAAAATTTGTAACAATTTAACTACAGCTTAGATATTAAAATTATTTTAATCATGAAATTCGCCGATGTATTGTCCAAATTTTCTTGAACCAAAATCATTGGGCTCTACATTTCTTCATCTGTGCCCCATGCAATTGTAATTATTATGTACCAAGTGCAGATCTATATATTCTTGCATGATGAAGCCCTTGAAATTTCAAACTTACAGTATCTGAGTACTCGTAGAGACATCTCTTGCAAGAAATTCGTCGAATCTCTGCGACGTGATGTTTCACCCTACAACCCTTTGACCCAAATTATGGAAATTCGTCCCGGGGTAAAAACTCATGATTATGACTTAAGGAATGACAGAACGGCCGAACAACCTTTATGGTCAGAAACCACTGAACGGTTAAAAAACTTCGTGACTAGGAAATATTATTAGCTTTATAGTTAATTAACAGTCCTAACTAAATAAACATTATTTTATATAATATATATATATGTACATTTTAATATAAATTTTTATGCTATATTAGTACTCCATGTAATTCAGTTTTCCTTTAAAAACTGCAAATTGGTTTTAATTAAACAGATTGATTGATTGATTGATTGATTGATCTCAGTGGGCAAGAGCGCATCATATGAAAGTCATGAAATAGGACTCCTGGCAACAGCTTAGCTCTAAGCGATGGATAATACTTTTATACTAAAATGTTTAGTTATGCACGTATTATGGAGCTCTCTCGTCTCGGTTTCGTTCCTCTTGTATACTGCATGCATGGGTCGACTGCATTTCGCCTCGTGAAATCAGGTCCACAAAACTTACTGTTTTTTTCCATTACTTTTTGCTTGTCGTTAGTCTCAGTCAAGGCCGGATTTTGGTGGGAAGGGTGGGGGAGATGGGAAATTGGGAGGTAAGAAATGTTTTAGGGGAGGTGCCACTCCCTGGGATGTTAAGGCTTAGAGTATAACCATCAAGTTAATTAACTACGTGATGTATGCATGTACTGTACAATAAGTCGTACCTATCAATGTATTTATGGATTATGACTGTACGACTCGTTTCAAAACACTGCATTAAAAGAGTAATTGCCACAGAGGTGATGACTTTCACAATTTTACAGAAAAGCGTTGTTAAATAGTGTGGACCCTATAAGCAACACAACAAACATTAAAATTAACTCATGTTAAAGGACAATGGCAACAAAACATTTTATTGTCTCATTTGAAAAAGCGTTTAAAAACATCTATAAAATCTGGTTACAGATTTGAGGATATGCATATCACAAGTGAGGTCAGGTAAGTTTTTTATCTTGACAGCCAGTGATCAATATCAACCCGAAATTCGTTTTTCGTTGCTATTTCAAATTTCGAATTGAATAAAACTAAACAACTTTTCATTGTTACTCAGTAACTTAGAAGTAATTTTATAAGGCTAACCGCACTCCTGACGGCATCAAAATGATAGTTAACAAGGTTAATAATTAATCCAAGATGGCGGACAGCTCCTCGCTTTCGTCGGTCAAAATTTTTCAAGAGTTAAGCTTGATATGAAAAATCTGTAACAACATTTTTTGTTCCCATTTATCATTATCCTTTAAGGTTGAGTCTTTTGACTTTGTTATACCATTTGATCTTTTCTAAGGGAAGGTGCATGAATTTTCGGGGAGGTGCAAAACGATCTCAGGAGAGGTGCGGGCATGGTCGGTTATTTGTCGAAAAACATACTTTAAAGTTAGAGTTTGTAATTTTTCCTGCTCATTGTTAGTACTGTTCTGAAGTCACAACGCGGACCGCAGCGTAAGTACTTTTGTCGAAGAATGTAATCGACTTTTAACACATGCAGGTATGGAATAATAGTTCTGACTTGCTTCTGTGGGTATATTTTGTCGCACGAGTTTTATAGACCGCTCCTTCTGAAAGATCTATTAACGCACGGCTTTGCTCTTCGTCCTTTATGACTTCAAAATTCGTATACACACCACACAAACAACCAATACTTTTACTTATTTTTCATATATGTATATAACTTTGCACTTTACCAGATGGATTTGGTTTTAGCATAGCATCACAAACACTGATTTTCAATAAGAAGGCCCGTAAAGATGACTCAATTTGGAAGAAATACTTGTCGTCAGTTCTGCAAAAAACAGTTACCATAAGTGTTGATGATGACTACTACATGTGGCACTCACTATGGTCAATATCCTTTATAATACAACACAAGTCAGACGTTTTTATAAAATTAATTATCGCAATGCGTAATTCATATCTGTACTAAACCTTACAAATTTCCAGTTTGTTTATTAAACAATGCTTAATATAAAGGTCAGCCTGATATCATTATAGAAAAAATTAAATAAAAACAATAACCAAATCTCCTGAAAGATTTTCCAATACTAAAGGCCTTCAAGGCCATCTCACGGCGGGGTCCACGGATTTAAAAAAGATGACTGCATGTCTGCATGTTATGTAAAGTAGGCGGGATTCGTTTTGTGCGTAATGTTTTACGCTGAAGAATAATACATACCGGGTGGCCCAAAAAAAAGTACTCCTGTTTGATTCGTAATAACATCTAAACAAGTATAGCTTTTAAAGAGAAATAACTTGCATCAAATAGAGGAAGGACTAACTTTGACTTTGATATATTACAGTTGTATTTCACTTAAAAATTCACGGAGATATTAATCTTTAAATTCGGGAGGATATTTCTGGATGTGTCTGAAATATGCAAAAATCGGCGTATCAAATATTAATCAAGATTTGCCCGACTGAAACATGCACTATTACCAGCAAATAAATGACACTTGACAAATTGTTTATTATGAAACAAAGTATTATTATATCTACAAAATACAAGCAAGATTCATTCGTCCGAAATTCGCGTGTGTTCCTAGCACGAATACGTTTCCTTATTTCATGAGAG
>CACRXK020007473.1:0-22724 GCA_902702795.2 Paramuricea clavata
ATACAACTGTAATATATCAAAATCTAAGTTAGTCCTTCCTCTATTTAATGCAAGTTATTTCTCTTTAAAAACTTTACTTGTTTAGAAGTTATTACGAATCAAACAGGAGTACTTTTTTTTGGGCCACCCGGTAGTCCGACTGCATGAACATAAAATGTTTTTCCGTGCGAACCTCGGCTATGTAACGTTTCCCGGTCAGTCATATGAACAGGCCCTAAAACCTTATGTTTCTTTCACACAGGTAGATGCAGTGTCTTCCCACCAAGCGGTGTTGCCATGACAACCACGTTTAACATCACATGCATCAACTGGACAGATCCCGATCCACCAATCAAATACGACTATGCTTACGAATTGAATGGCGTTAGAACAGTATTTTTAACCCTTACTGGAAGTCCCGGGAAAACTGTCATCTCCAGTAGCGATTTGCCGATTGGGAATGCGAATCAAGACAATGACTTGGATATTTACGTCAATGTTAGGGATAAGTTTGATGGAGCGACTGAATTGCATTTCACTGTTAAGGTAGTTAAAGTCGATAATGTGTAAAGTAACAACCACTTCACGAAATATTCGGTTGACAAAGGAATTCCCCCTTGATATTCCGCACTATTTCGCAAATTTCTTTCTCGAGATACCCTTTGTTTTTGTCGCGAATTATATAAACATGGAGAAAGGACTTTGCGAAAGTCTAGAGCATTTCTAAAAAAATGAACACAAAACAAGAAAACCCGATCTACCCTTCCTAAGTTTTTGCAACTGGTCTAATTGTTTTAAAAACATGCCAAAGCCACGACAAAGTATTCAAGGTAAATGTTTTTCGTCTTTGTTTTGTATTTTTTTTACATTCGTAGCTACGAAATAAGCGTCACCAATTTTAACGAAATTTGGGATGCATTTTTCACTGTTTAGTGCTTGAAATATTTGCTAAAATTGACTGGAAATACTTAGAGATTTCATCGCAGAATGGCGTAGTTATATTTATTTGCTCTTTGACTAAAATGTTTAGCTGTAATATTGCTAAACATGCCGTTTTTGAGAATTTGGTTTGCAACTAGGTTTCAACATCCGACCACGCCATCATCCCATTGAAAACATTAGGTCACGTCAGTTAGTTTCCTATCCATTTATTATATTATTCATGGTTTTTGCAACAAAAAATAGGAAACCTATGCGCTACATCTCTCTATTTTGTCTCGTGAACTATGTTCAAATTTTGCATGCTGTATAGCACCGCTTAAAACTTTCATTATACAAAAAATCAAAAATTCTGTAATGTCAAAAACATTTTACCGAAGAATACGACAGTTGTTACCTTTTCGTCCAGCTAAAATAATGCACAAAAAATTGATTGAGTGTGACAGCCAGTTTTCTTTAAAAGGTGGAGCCACCTGGTAAAGACAGTTTCAACCTGACTAACCTCGGCAACATGTTATCAGGTTTAAACAACCCGTTAGACGAATTAATCGCAGGCGGTGATCCACGAAAAGCCTTGTCAATGGCAGGAGTGATTGGCTCAGTGTTGAATCATGTTGATTCCAACAGCAATACATCACGAAACATGACAGCTGACGAAATGGCAAGAAGACGAGACGAGAGTCAAAAAGTTGACGAGGTGCGAATTATAGGAAATAAATCTTAGCAAAAGAAATAGTAATTCATGCCGCGTTTTATCCCCAATTCCGCTTCCACGATCCTGCGTCCGCACTTCCGTTTCCGCAATTCTGGATCACAACCCATTTAATTTATGACGTTAAATATTTTCTTTGTTTTAGTTGAAACAAAACATCATGAAATCACTTTCTGGTATCAACGTGACGGACATGAACACGTTATTGCAACTGAGTGGCACAACACAAGTTCTGACAGAAAATTCAGAAGTGTTATCACCCACAACACAGGTAAGGTAAAAATTAACCTTTTCTAAGCATAAACCTTAAGATAAAACTAGGGGTAGCGGGTCAGAGGTGGAATTGTTTTTGTCAGGGAACTTGAGTTTAAGGCTAAAAATTTTCTGGAAAACGGATTATATAATAAATATGGAAAAATAACAAAATTGTCGTTTGTGACTGTCTTATTATTGCATACATGAAGCAATATTTTTTAATTTTTAATTTATCTAACTTTGCCTTGGTAACAATATTAAGAAGAAACATCAAATTACTATATATATAAACAAGGCAGGATTTCCGCAACAGCTACAGCCAATTACTGCGGATCCTTCTTCACAATATTCGTTAAATTAGTTACGTTTACTGAACAGTATAAACGGAAAAGGACTAAATAATAAAATCAATCAATCAATTAATGAACTGTTCAATTGACGTGTTCAACGATGTCTTCAACGCTGAGCGTCTTGTGCCATATAATAATCTACTGCAGGCTGTATGAATATTTTTTATGAAACTTTTCAGTTGTAATTTAGGTATCGAGTTAGTAGATTAATTAGGCATTTAATCATTTAAATAGTTAGCAATTAGTAATTTAGATAGTCAATCAGTCTAATTTTCAGAATTAACTATCACACATAAAAAATATCAGTGAAAATTTCTGCAAAAATGTAGATTAAATTTGTTTGACTTCGAACTAGGTTCAAATTGATGGTGTTCATTACATATTGACTTGAAATGATAGAAAAGAACTTCACAGTCCAACATCGATAAACATGCCTGGTTGGAAAAGCCTTGAGCAAAAATTTCCAATTTCAAACCCATGCATGAAAAATCTTGCGAGCATGAAAAATCTTGAAAATATTGCCAGTTTCTCTACGATCATCTCAAGTAGAAATATGGTAAATACTCGCACTTTTTAACCACATTACATCATTTCTAACCTGAAAGAACGCCTCAACCTTGTACAAACAATATTCGGTATACGCCCGGATATTTTATATATCTGTCCGGTCACAGGATAATGAGATTATCTCACTATCCGGCTCGGATATGATAGCCGGTGCACCCCCAGATATTACACAAGGCTGTATATGAAGCAACTTACTTTTGTGATATTTTCTAGGAATATGGTGTAGGGTTATGCTCTGCATCGGTGACAGGTTTGACAACACTATCTAAAGGACAAAGTTCATTTAAAAACGTGAAGTCAGCAGTTACGAATTTAGCGAGCACAATTGGGCAGTTGATCGAGGCGTCTACGAAGCCAAGTGATGAGGAAGACCTCGCCATAAATGACGCGGTAACTATACGGAATGTTAATTGTGTAATGGTATTGTACCCGGATGGAAATCGAATGTAAAATTGTCATACATTTATTTAGATCTAACCAGCAATCGTCCACAAAATATATTGAGCCTTTTTAAATCATTCCCCATTTCAATGGTGAAAGCCTACTGTACTTATCCAAAACGAACATAAGGTGACACTAGAACCGCAACTGTGCCGTCACTGGCAGTTGAAATTTAACATATGATGTTGGCATTAAACTATTATTAATAATATTGTAGTGCCTAATAACATTGAAATCGGGGGAGGGGGTTTGTCTCAAATATTTTGTGGTGAGTAAATTTGAAAATTTAATCAAAGTAATTGAGTAAATTTGAGGTGAAAACTAGTGCGGAAACATGATTGTATAAGTTCTTTTGAAAAAAACAATAAACTACAATATATCATAGATGTATCGCTTCAAAACTATATTTGTGGCTGTTACAAAAATAGTTATATCTAACTCAAAATGTAACCAATTTAAATGGAAATTTAACACGTTATAGAGCGAGACATTACCCACTCATTGGTAGATTTTGAAATTGGCATTGTAAACAGGAAGTATACATATATCACCAAATGTATGGGATCATAGACAATCCAGAAGAGTGTCTTCTGGATTGTCTGATGGGATTTACTCCTTTTTTTCAAAATTTAATTGTGATTCAAAACCTCACAACTTGGTTTATTTTTGTTACAAATTATTGATATTTGGCTGAAATTAAAATAACTTACATGCCCAATACATGATTAAAGCGATGTAGAAGAATGATTAAAAATAAGATTGTACGAGAACTTGAAAATTGCGAAAAAATTTTCAGTTAAATATATTTTGATCCAGTTTAAAAACTATGCATATCACCGACATTATACAACATTCGTGAAAGACTACAAACATTTTTCAATAGAATCATCATAAAAATCAACAAATGAAATCGAATTAATAAGATCACAATTAAATTTGGAAAAAAGTAGTAAATCCCATATATTTGGCGATAATTGCATTTACGGTTTACAATGCTAATTTCAAAAACTACCAATGAGTGAGTAATGTCTCACTCTATTACATCTCAAATTTTCATTCAAATTTACTATTCTTGTAACGCGGCAAAAAAAGGGTGTTCTAAAACATTTGACCAGTATACTGCGTATATTTATTTACATTTTTTATTTCCCTAGAGCATTGATCGCGCTAACAGATCCATCTCGATGTTAGACGACCTCCACGGGGCAACACTTCGCTACATCGTTCCAAACGAAGGTCCAACCACCAGCTCCACCAAACACATGACTTTACAGAGCGAGAAAGTATCAATTAGAAACATGGGCAAAAACGGAAATGTTGCAAATGACTGTAGTTTCAAGACACCGAGTCCGGCAGTATTTGGTTTCGGAGACAGTAAGAAATCTAATTTCATATAAGCTCTTGTACATGGCAATAAATAAAATCGTTTTGTTTTGTAGAAAGTACCATGTTGTACCTAGTGATTTACAGTGGTATAGTGATGGGGCTTTGGCTGCGAACCTTCCCGACTGGATACTAAGAAAATTTCAAAAGAAGGGGAGGGGAGTCTGGGGGCGTGCTTCCCAAAAAATTTTGAACATTACAAACCCATCGAAAGTGCATTTCTATACAGCCATTTCCAACAATAACTTTGTTTAAACTAACCATGTGTATATTGTCTGATGATAGGCAAATATATTTTTGTGAAACACATGTCTAACTGAAATATTACTGTGAAGATTCTTGCCAATGATTATCTTTTTGTAAAAGAACGATTACACAAATATACAACGGTCAGGCCGAACGTTACTCTGCTTTGAAAATCACGTAGGCACGCTTAAAACTGCGACACTATAAAGAAGTCCAAAACATTTTCAAAACTAATATGTTTAACCTTTCAAAACTGATAATTTTGGTTAAGCCATTGGCCGTTAAAAAGGAGAAACATATTTCAGCTTTGCATGCATGCAATGATAGTGTAGCACTATAGCCAGCTGAGCTTGCAACTAAAACGGCGGTAAGACTTGCCAAGGAAATATTGGTCGAAAAAATTGTTCAGTACTAAAAGTTAAACTCGTCAAAGAAAACTTTGTTTGAACGGGAATTAACAATGAATTTTCTTCCATTTAGTTGTTAAAGATATAAATGCTACAATTTCCCAATTGGAAACAATAACAATAAAGGTATATACATCCAGGTCCGGTTGTTCAAAGGTGGATTAGCGCTAACCATGGGTTAAAATTTAACCCGCTGTTTTAGTTTCTGTATTTCTGCACGTCTGTTTATTTCAAAACTCCAGTAAAGAAAACTGTCGTTGATTCACACAAGATTTCTGAAGAAATATTTCCAAGTTTTTAAACAAGCTGTTGAAAGTTTGCTTTCAATTTTAGGGTAACCTAGGGTTACGCTAATCGGCTTTTGAACAACCGGCCCCAAATAAATTCAATTCAGTTTATCAGCACTAAGTATATGAGAGAAATATTTAAAAAGAAACTGACAAATATGTGACCAAAAGTGGTTTAAAATGTCTCTATTCAATTCGAAAATGTTGATCTAGCAACTAAAATGTTGATCATTGGATAAAAAGTTTGCGTGACCCAACTTGTGACGTAACATGTCCTGAATAATCCAAGATGGCGGGCAGCTCACTGTAGGCAAAATATTTCAAGAAAAAAGTGAGATACGAAAAAATCTTTATTAAGTATTTTTAAGGGAGCGGTCATTATTTATGGCGGGGGGGTGGCACCGAAGAGAAAAGGGTTGGGTAAACAAAATTTTAAGTGAAGAAAAGGTTGAGTAAATGAAAAACAAAACAACTCAAAGGTTGGGTAATAAAAATTTATTGTCAATTCCAAAGCACGACTCACTCAAATATTGAAGACTGAAAACTTCAAAGTCAACAGTCATATGTCAATACAATATGTGAATCAATCTATATCTTCATCATTTTCCGATTTGTTGGGAGACAAATGGTGTCTCCAAAGAAAGTAAATGTGCAGACAACATGAAACTTTAGACTGCAGAAAAGTCAGTAAATTTCACAAGCCGAACGTTATCAAACTATCAAACATTCACAAGCCGAACGTTATCAAACGTATCACAGAAGTGGTAAAGGACTAGTAAGAACGTCTGCGAGGGAGACTGTCATGTGTGACAACTGAATGAGATCCTTTTGTAACGTTTTTGGCCAGGGGTGGGTATTTATTTTTTAAATGATACTTGAGGTTGGGTAATCAAATTTTTGATTTTTTAATGGTTGGGTAAGCAAAATTTTTGCCACGAAAAACATTTCTCTTCGGTGCCACCCCCGACCATAAATAATGACCGGTCCCTAAAGCTTTTTCACAGGAGACAAATTATTTTTTTACTGCCAATAGACAAATCTGGCTAACGATGTTCACTTCGTTGCTACCAATTCACGACTTTAGACTAACTCACATGCCTAGTTACTATTGTTCAAGTGTACAGAAGCACAGAATAGAACAAAGGTAACCAAGCATTCGAATTATGCATCAGAGTTATTCACTCATGTAGATAATTCTAATGCTTAGTAGTTTACCGAGGCATAGAATAGAACAAAGGTTCGAACAGTAGTAACTACGCATGTGAGTTAGGGAGCGGTCATTATACTTGTGGTGGGGGTGGGACCGAAGAGAATTGTTTTCCTTGGTAAAAATTACACTGACCCAACCATTAAAAAGTCCATGAAAAAATTTACCCAACCTCAAAGATCAATTAAAAAATAAATACCCACCCCTGGCCAAAAAGTTTACAAAACTAGGATACCATTCAGTTGTCACACATGTCCTTCACCACTTCTGTGACATAAGTTTGATAACTGCTTGTGCCATTTTTGGCAGTCTAAAGTTTCACGTTGTCTGCACATGCACTTTCTTTGGAGACACCATTTGCCTCCTGAAAAATCAGAAAATGATCAAGATAGTGACTCTGATTGATTGATTGATTTATTTACATATTGTATTGACAAATGACTGTTGACATTGCTTTTTAGTCCTCAATTAATATTTAAGTGAATCATATGCTTTGGAAATTAAAGTAAATTTTTATTACCCAACCCTAGAGTTGTTTTATTTTTCATTTACCCAACCTTTTACTCACTCAAAATTTTGTTTACCCAACCCTTTTCTCTTCGGTGCCATGCCCCTCCGCCATAAATAATAACCGCTCCCTTATCTAAAATGGTAAATTGGCTATAAACAAACCCAATGTCCTACTATGTCCTTTAAATTAAGCATAAACATTTCGCTTTCTCAGATGGGAGTGTTCAACAACAATCCTTACACATGGGACAACACAAGCAAGACAGTGACCTCTAAGATAGCAAGCCTTAACCTCGGTTCAAGCAAAGATATGCAACTATCCAACCTAACCGAAGAGATTGGTATCACCATATCACGTGACCCAAGCCAATTCCCGGAAATCGCGTCGTTCTATATGAAACCTGATAAACCGGATCCGAACTCCGATGGTAAATCATACTTGAAGTATCACTGTTTCAACAGGACGACCCGCTGGACTGCTATGAATTTTGAGGTTTACCCAGAGGACGTCAGCCTGAATTTGAAGGTGTACTTAAAAACGGGCGGAAAGCCGGATGTAAGAACGGGTGACTTTGACCTGCAATATGACTTGCCCGATTTCAGCAGCTGTGAGGTGGAGGTTGATGAGAATAATACGACACGAGCGAATGACACGATTGTAGTTGATCCATTCAGACACTGTGCTCTTCATCCGTATTCAGTGTTTGTCTCGAATGTCGATTTTAACGAAACTGGTTTACATTGTTTTGGTAAGTAAAATACTGTAGGTGTACCGGATATTGTTAATAGCTTTTTGGTATCCGGCTGGATACCGGATATTTGAAAATATCCGGTCGATCAAATAATTTTTAACCTGAAAACAAGGCCCGAACCTTATACAAAACAATATTCGGTATCTGGCCGAATGCTTGGATGGCACGAATTTTGAAATAAACACGCAACGGTAATGAGTCGTTTGTATACAGAGTTTAGATTGACTTAGACAGAAATTTGATTCTAGAGATTGTGTAGTATATATCATAAGCTCTTAAATTTCGCTATATTCTACCAATTTTCACAATAACGTGGCTAACCCCAATAATATTTTGAGTTGACCCGTCAGTTTAGGTCACCCAAATTAAAAATAGCGGAGAAAACCGCGCCCTTCTTTTATAGATTAGAGACCTTACGATTTTAGGACGGCAACGCGACGACGGCCAAAACAAACTCCTTGAAATAAATGGTAGTAAAGATAATTCGTCGTATATTATCAATGATATGAATTTAATACAGTCTTAGAAGTTGAAGACATGGGTTTTATGGTTGGAAAGAGTTCTGCTGAACCCAGTTTGAAGTTGCATTTGTTGCGGCTTGAAATGCAGCCGTTGTATCAAGACGTGAACATCTGTGATTTGGCGTTGTAAACAGAGCGAGGACAATGTCTAAATTATTCATATATTGTAATTATTCAATTCTTTTCAATGATTTATTGTATTGGTAGCCGTTGCCGTAGCGTTGCCGTCCTAAATCGTAAGGTCTCTATTTGGAGTTAGGGACGGACGACTAGAAAACGTTTGCTTGCAGCACCAGCAATTACGTTTACCAAATCAAGAGACGACATCTTATATCATTGGTCTAGTATGTCTACATCGCTTACTTTCCGTTCTTCCGGTTATTTCTAGCTATCCAAGTTAAAAACAATTCAATGGACGACATCGAGCCGGACTCCAGCTCAAGCAATTCACGTCGGAAACGATCGTTCGCATGTGACATTGGTAAACGACGCATGCGTCGTTCATGTGTCATCATCCCCCCACCTCCCCCACCGCCCCCGACAGAGTCGCCGTTCAAAGTGATGGTCGCAGATAATCTTGGTTTTGATGGCAAATATTTCTTTCCCAATCAAACACCGAACTACAACATGTCAATGTTTGAATCAAGTTGTCTGTACTGGGACGAAGAGAATCAGACTTGGACAGGACATGGCTGTCGTGTGAGTAAATCTTATCCAAAATCCATTTCTACACCCGTAAAAATCTCACATATTGTAGCAAGTCTGCCAACAAGCCGTCAACAAGTTGTGTTCGCACTGCTTGTCCCAAGTTGTCAACAAGTTTGGAACAAGCTGTTAACAACTCGTAACAACTTTGTTGATATTATTAGATTTGTTGCAAGGTTGTTCCAACAAGTCCGATACAGTCATGATATAACAATATTGTTTCAACCTTGTGTCGTCAACCTTGTAACATTCTTGTTATATCATGATTGCATCAGACTTCTTAGAACAACCAACCTTGTAACAAGTCTGATAATGCTATCAAGTTTGTTACAAGTTGTTAACAGCTTCTTCCAAACTTGTTACAACAACTGGGAACAAGCAGTGCGAACACAACTTGTCGACAGCTTGTGAACAGATTTGTAACAACTTGTTTGGAGACCTGTAACAACTTGTGCGTTTTTACGTGTGTAGCCGACGTTAGCAAGTTGTTACCGGTCTGCAAACAAGTTGTTACAAATCTGTTCACAAGCCATCGACAAGATGTCAACTGTTTACAACTTGTAACAAGCTTGATTGCATTATCAGACTTGTTACATGGTTGTTCTAACAAGTCTGATACTGTCATGATATAACAAGAATGTTACAAGGTTGACGACACAAAGTTGTAACAATATTGTTATATCATGATTGTATCGGACTTGTTGGAACAACCTTGCAACAAGTCTGATAATATCAACAAGGTTGTTACAACCGTTAACAAGTCGTTCCATACTTGTCGACAACTTGGGACAAGCAGTGCGAACACAACTTGTTGACGGTTTGTTGGCAGATTTGCTACAATTGTGAGATTTTTGCGTGTGTATATAACATGTAGCTAAGACTGAAAGGATTAAACTATATAGGCATAACAAAGTTTCAACTGTTCAAAAAAAAAGGAAAAATGTCCTTCAAAAAATAAATAGTTTCTGCACGGTACAGTACTCTGAGATGCATATATAGCTCAAAACATTTTCAAAACTAATATGTTACACCTTTCAAAACTGATAATTTTGGTTAAGCCTTTGGCCGTTAAAAAGGAGAAACATATTTCAGCTTTGCATGCAATGATAGTGTAGCACTATAGCCAGCTGAGCTTTCAACTAAAACGGCGGTAAAACTTGTCAAGGAAATATTGGTCGAAAAAATTGTTCAGTACTAATCTGCTTCGCTTCAGTACTCTGGGATGCATATATAGCTCAGTTGGTTAGAACACTGCACCGGAATCCCAGGTTCGATTCCTACGAGAGGGCCTATAGTTGTATTTTTCGCAACTGCTCCAGGCAGGGACGCCGGAATTGGGGGGGGGGGGAGGGGCAGCTGCCCCTCTTGCCTTTTGCTGGGAGGGGCAAGGGGGGCAGAAATGCCCTTTGAGTTATGAAATACTACCTGATAAATCACAATTCCAGTGATGCTTTTTCGGCAAAATCATGAGGTGTGATCTTGAATGTGACCTGATTAAGTGCGTTTGCTTTCATATATTGGCAAGTCAACACATATTTGTAAAATTATCTTGACCGGAGTCTGTAGAGGTGCCCTTTGGTGTGCGTTTGCCCCCCTTGCCTTTTTATCGTTCCGGCGTCCCTGGCTCCAGGTTAGATCTAATAAATGTATAAAATCTTTCAACATTTATATTCTTCTCTTACCAGAGATTCCAATTCATCAAACATTTCTGTTCTGTTTAGGTTGGTCCTCTGACATCCCGTACCAATATCCAATGTTTCTGCAATCACCTCACATCGTTTGGTAGCGACTTGGTCGTGGCGCCCAATCCAATTGACTTTAGCTCAGTCTTCAGCAACTTTGGCAGTCTACAAGATAATGTCGCTGTGTTAGCGTTGATATCTACCGTGTTAGGATTCTATATCCTGGGCGTTCTCTGGGGAAGGCGAGCAGACAAGCGAGATAAGTTAATGGTGAGTATCATCCATTGAACTCTAAGCGAACTGGAACGATAACTCAATACGTATCAACCATACGATTGGTTAAAGCCAAATTGGCGCTCTTTTTCAAATCTGTGTACTATTCGTTTACGCTCTGACTTTCACAAAAAGGACTGGGGAGAGTTAACAGGTGCCCAAAAATCCTGACAATTTAGGAATAGCCGTTACTGGACCTCGAGGAGGAACAGTTCAGAACTGATATAAAGCTATCCAGTAAAAATA
This sequence comes from Paramuricea clavata, assembly GCA_902702795.2. Lineage (NCBI taxonomy): Eukaryota > Metazoa > Cnidaria > Anthozoa > Malacalcyonacea > Plexauridae > Paramuricea > Paramuricea clavata. Next base: position 11,463 of record CACRXK020007473.1, read on the forward strand.
AAGTTCAGTTTCAGTTTAAGAAAGCTTCGCATTGATAGAGCTTGCTTGCTGTCGTGGCCTAATAAGTGATGCGGCCCTTACTGGACCTCTAGAGGAATAACAGTTTAGAACTGATAGAGAAACTAGTACAAATATATACATACGTACATAAATTATTCAGCTCGTCCCCATCGGGGCTTTTCGGTGATCGATACATCACGTATTACGCTTACTTATATTATCAACTTAGCCTAGACTATTTACCTTTAAAATAATTGTGATATTACTTTCCCAACTATGTTTATCTAACCCACCCTGTCCACTTTCCCTGAGGGAAGAAAACGGAGCGCCCGGAGAAAACCCACGACCAGGCCGCGCATGTGATTATATAAGCGCCCTGCACCCCCACAGAGCCACCAGTAAATCTATTCCTGACTTAACCTAACCTTCCTATATCTTGTAGATTGGTCCGACAATCCTACCCAGCCCTCAAGGCACGTATCACTACCTCGTTACGCTATACACAGGAAACAGACAAGGTTCTGGTACAACTGCAAAAGTCTTCTTCAAATTGTCTGGAGATAATGATGAAACGTTTCCTGTCAAAATGTGGGATTCTAAGAGGCCTTCCTTTAAACGTGGACAGGAGAATCAGTTTATTGTTTCCTACCCTCAAGAAGTCGGCGAACTTAGTTATGTCCAAATCTGGCATAACAACGCGGGTACGTTTGTCTCCTCAGGGAGCGGTTATTATTTATGGCTGGAGTTGCCACCGATGAGAAAACGGTTGGGTAAACAAAATTTTAATTGAGTAAGGGACTGGTCATAAAGTAACTGCTAGGGTGGGCTGGAGGTAAATCACAAATTTTGCCAATAAGTTTGGTGACCCATCTTAGGATGTAGATAAAAATTTCAAAGCCCATCTAATCTTGCCAAATTTATTTCATGACCCACCCACCCAATCTAAATTGGGAAAATACAATTTTATAACAAAAAAAAAACTTGCAAGTATGAACATTGTAAATATACACCGGCACTGTGTTGACATACATAATTCCACCAAGCTTGACCAACACATTCATCACCAATTACGATACTGAGCTGCTCTCCATTTGGTTGTACTTGGTGTGATTCGACCACTTCTTGTTGTTGTATAAAACAAAGCACTGGCTTCAATAGCATCATTTGCATTTGATAATTTGGATAGTTTTGTTTGCTTTTATTATTAATATCTTTATGTAATATATAATTAACGTGGGTTTTTGTTTGGTGGCCCAACCGTGGACACACCAAAAAATTGGCGGCCCATCGAAACTGCCCAAAGATTTTCCATGGCCCATCCCAAATCACTCCAGCCCACCCTAGCAGTTACTTTATGACTGGTCCCTAAAGGGTTTGGTAACTGTAAAACAAAACAATTCAAGGGTTGGGTAATAGAGATTTATTGTCATTTCCAAAGCATGACTCACTCAAATATTGAAAGCAATGTCAACATTCATATGTCAATACAATACGTAAATCAATCAATCAATCAATCAATCAATCAATCAATCAATCACAGTCACTATCTTGATCATTTTCCGATTTGTCCGGAGGCAAATGGTATCTCCAAAGAAAGTACATGTGCAGAAACGTTTTGCACAAGCAGTTATCAAACTCGTGTCACAGAAGTAGTAAAGGATATGTGTGACAACTGAATGGTATCCTTTTGTAAAGATTTTGGCCAGGGGTATAGGAGTGGTATATACTTTTTAATTGATATTTGGGTTGGGTATAAAAAATTTGATTTTTTAATGGTTGGATCGGCCCCTCAGCCTATTAAAATGTAGGGATGACTTTCCAAGGCGAGAGATCCTACGTTCTATTTGAAATCCTTCAGCTGCCTATTTCATGATTGGGGATTTTTGATGAATTCCTGCCAGATGGCCTATGTTAGCATTTGTCGTGGCTGCTCCTGGTTAGGTGTAAAAAATGTATATAAGTTTGCGTTCGAAAATTCATCTGCAAAAAAGGACCCATTTAATGAAAATAAAGTGGTTTTGTATACCTCAAATGTCTTAGTATTTCAAGCGTATAGTAGTATACAACCAACTTCAGATCATAACCATAAATATTTATCACCATAGGCTTGTCACCATCCTGGTACCTAAGTCGTGTCACTGTCAGAGATATTCAGACAAACCAACAATGGTACTTTGTATGCGATAACTGGTTAGCAGTGGAGTCTGAAGATGGCAAAGTATGCCGAGTAATACCTGTAGCAAATGAACAAGAATTGACCAACTTTAACCAACTTTTTACAGCAAGAACGGTCAAAGGTAACTAATTGGGAATTTTCCTTTACTATACAGTGTGTATAAAAAAAAGTGAATTACTCGGCGTATGAACAACATTTTTTCATATTCGGAAATATCAGGCTTTTAGCTGACGAATGACATGTTTTCATTTGGCATGAAGAACATATCATTCAACAGCTAAAACCTGATCTTTCCGAATATATAAAATACGCAGAGTAATTCAGATGTAATGGCGCGCTGAAGTTCGATTATACACCCTGTACGGCACGAGAAAAGAACGAAATATTGTTTCAGAAAAAGAATGAAAACTTGGTGTTTCCACAAATGTTTCCCTGTTTCGCCAACTTCTAAAACATTCTGAAGAAAGAAGATTCCCTCGGCGGGAAACAAGATCGTTTTCTAACATATTATCCAGAAACATGTTCTTCAACTAGTTGAAGTATTGTCTCACAGACATGGTTTTGATTGTTTTAAACCTTCATTGCATTTTGAAAAGGCTAAAAGTGAACTTTGAAATTTCACTTTTAATAAGATAGTACTTTAATTTTGTGGGGGACCAGGAGCTAATCTGTAATGCCCCTAAATGTCCTTAGGGTGTACCTAACATTATGTCAAGTTGTGTGCTTTTATCATCAAATGCACAATATACCTCATTCATAATGACGTCATAAGGTTTGATGCCCGCGAGGAATGCTGGTCTTAGTAGTCGTCGTCCGGGAAAATTAAACAATTCAAAATGGCCACTATCGACATTTTCCCGGGCGATGACTACTAAGACCAGCATTCCTCGCGGGCATCAAGCTTTGTGACGTCATTATGCATAAGGTCTATTCTTCGACTAATTTGCTACACTAGTATAACATCATCATTCTTTCTTAGGCTTAGCCGATGGTCACTTATGGTTCTCGATCTTCTCCAGGCCTCCGAGCAGCAACTTCACGCGCGTCCAACGCCTCTCGTGCTGCCTGTGTCTACTTTGCTGTACCATGATCACGAGTGCAATGTTTTACAACATGGGAGGAGACGGTCCCAGTCCGTTTGCCATCCACATTGGCTCGCTCGTCATAGACCTCAAGCAATTCGTAATCGGCTTACAAAGCAGTCTTATTATCGTCCCGGTGAACGTGGCCATTGTACAGATATTTCGAAACCTAAGACCGAAACAAAGCAAGGAGGATATTTACAGTGAAGAAACAGAAGACTCGCAAAACAAGGAAGACGAAGAACCAAAACCGAAAGGGAAGCTCCCGCATTGGTTCATCTACATCGCGTATCTGTTATGTTATCTGGCTTCTGCAGCTTCTATATTCTTCACACTGCTTTACAGTATACAGTGGGGAAAGGTGAAATCGACGGAATGGGTTATTGCTATGGTAACAGCTTTCCTGCAGTCGGTGTTACTTCTGCAGCCTGTCAAAGTGCTGGTACTCGCAGTGGTGTTTGCGGTGTTCGTACGGAAACCGAGCGATACGGATGATCAGGATGACACTCCAGTTACATTTGAACCACAGAGCTTAGCGACTCCGGCGAAAAGCCATAGAAAGAGTACGAAGAGGAAAATATACAGGTCAGTTACCTCTGTGTGCGTTACTGAAATATCTGTTAGCACGATATAACTCAAAAGTAACGAACATATCAACACGAAAATCTGTGGGCCATAGGTAAAGGATTAATTAAATTTTGGTTCAATTTGTATAGGTAATCGCATGGGGCCGAGTAAAATTAAGGTTTAATTTCACGCGTGTTTTCACACTTTTGAAAACACAAGTGAAATTAAACTTTAATTTTACGAGGAACTATGCGATTATACTTGTTAATCATAGAGGGCAAGTTCTTGAACCTCGTATATCTCCATGTCTTCGCCGATCTTCCTTAATGCTGCCCATTTCTTAAATACTCCAACCCATAATTTTGTACTTTTTCTAGTGGTCGAGTTTTCACTAGAAGTTTTTAATTCTTCAATAACATCATTGTTCCCAACGACAAATTGAGAAGCCATTGTAGTGTCTGAGCGCCCTCTAGTTTTGTCCAATGTTCTTAAAATGGCCATGTTGCATTGTATACGAATAATGAATGCTTATGATGCAACGGTAAAACTGGATGTAAATTTTTTTCATGACGTGAAATTTCCATTCCAAACTTTCCAAGACGGAGTTTTTCATTCCACGAGGCGACTGGCGATCTAACAAACAAGTCCCAAACAATGTCAAGTCGGGCCATTGGATTCATTCAACTTCAGAATTATACGAATACACAATGAGCTCAATCACCGTGACCGTGCACAAATTAACTTCTACTCAGGCAAAAGCAAAATGACTCCTGTTTAGTTTATACCTGTCACGTCTTAGGGAGAGTTACTATTTTTAGACTTTTGTAATTTTGTATTCTTTTGTATCTTAAACTTTAACCCTAAACCTAACCTTACTCTAATCCTAACCCTAATCTTAATCTGAATCCTATTAACCCTTTCCCAAATGCAAATCCTAAGTCTAAAAATAGTAACTGTTCCTAAATCGTGACTCATATGGTTTAGTTTTCAGACCTTCAGATCTTGATAGACTATCGCCTGTATTCTAAAAGCTCACTCGCACTGAATGAATGAAGGTTCAATCTGAGCTTCCCCTGAGTGTCAATGCTGTTTTTGAATAGCTGAAGGGTTAGTGCCGTACCTTACTATATGTGACTACTCACCCTCCAGCTATTCAAAAACAGCATTGACACTCAGGGGAAGCTCAGATCACAGTCCTAGTCTGATCTAGTCTATTAACTCTGCTCAGATTGAACCTCCACTCATTGAGTGTGAGTGTGCTTTTAGAATACGGGCGTTAATCATAACCCTAATCCTAACCCTTTCCCAAATCCAAACCCTGTTCCTAAATCGTGACTCACATGGTTTAGCTTCAAGACCATCATATGTTGAAAGACTATGTCTGTACAAACCCAGGTAAAATCATAACCCCCTGGCGGAGATAACAAAAGTACTATGTTTCTTGTTTTATCCTCTCTTGCAGTCCCCCAGACCCAGCGACATTACAAGAGGCGCGTATCAAACGCTTGAAAGAAATCCAAATGAACAGAATCATGAAAGAAATTGCAGCATTCTTTATTTTCCTCATCATGCTCATGAACGTCGCTTATTACCACCGAGATTCCAACACGTTCCTCATGACCAAAACATTATATGAAACCTTTGATGAAGTAGACGCCTATAGCATTGACCTCGGAGCGGTAAGGTTTTGTTTTGCTTTGGTAAAACATTTTGAAACTTAAACAAAAAATGGTTCCAGGCGCGTAATGAAGACGGGGTGAGAAAAGCAATTTTGTTGGGTAGATTTATCAAATATACAATAATTTGTTGGGCAAAAATACATTCAAATCATGTTGAGTAAGAACAAGAAAACCTAGAAGTTCAGTTTGAGCAATTTCAAACATTTGCTATTCTAATATACGTCGTTTTCTGACCATCAGAATTTGGTAAAATCTTCCCCCGCAGTGCATGAAATGGTGTTTCAGAGGACTCTAAATTTCACTGCATGGGGGGGGGGGACATGCCCTCATACCCTCTAGGGTCGATACATGTGACTTGACATCATCGTCCCTAGGCTCACAGGACCAGGCTCAATGCGAAGAGCAAACGTAGCATAGCCCTGAGGACAAGGATGGCGTCAAAGCCGCTACCCCTTCGGACCTCATAAACCGTTTTAGTTTTCCAAGCATCCTTATGTTCTTTTCTGACCACACACTTTTTGTTGGGCAAAGCGACTCCACAGACACCTAATGTTTAAAACCGGAGTTACGCCTTTGACCGTATGAATTAGAGACCGAGACATAACATCTCGCTTCGATAAATTTAAATGCGAAACTTGCTGTCGTTTACCAGAAACGCAGAATATTTTGTTGGAAAGCTATAAAAGACACAGTTTTATAAGGAAACTTAATACTAGCTTGTTAACAGCATTGACAGAAGTGATGCAATTCGCACGGCCGGTTTTCCCGCCATTTTGGGGGTACTGCCTCTGCCACGTTTGAGAGTCTCCACACTACGAAATACAACTTTTAGTACTGTGGTTGTTTTGTATAATGGTAAATTTACAGTTACAACTTTTAAAAGTCGCTTTTTACGTTGTTTGAATTGTCTAGAATCTTTTACGAGGGCAGACAGTACCCCCAAAATGGCGGATTTCGGCCTTCGTAGGAAAAAATTGGCTCAGGAAAGATCATCAGAGCTTATATGAGATTTCATAAACATTTCAATACTTTCATGTGACTGACTTTTAAGTAACGTAAAATTTGACAAAAGGACTAAATTGTTTTAACTCTTGCCCAGGTCTCTGACGGTGACTCACTGTGGATGTGGGCACGTGAGACACTAGTGCCAGGCCTCTACGCAACAGAATGGTACAATGGGAAAAAGGCCGAGAAAGGATTCATTGCCAATATGGAAGACTATCTTGTGGGTGTACCGCGGATAAGACTGGTGCGAGTTAAAGAAGGTAAAGAAAAAATCACGAAGTCTGCATTAGGTTATATATCAACAACTTATCAACAAGAGATTAATTATTTTTGTGGTGTTACTCTGAGTGTGCATCAACACCGGGCAAGCTCAACAGTTTGCTTGACCACGGTCGGAATCAAACCCGCGACCTTTGGGATACTAGTCCAACTGAGCTACGAGGTCAAGTCGGTTCGAGTTGGTGATATTTCAGAACTGAGTCTAGTTCCTTCGATATCAATGTATTCTAAGATATGATTGACCTCGTAGCTCAGTTGGTAGAGCATTGGACTAGTATCCCAAAGGTCGCGGGTTCCATTCCCACCGTGGTGAGGCAAACATTTCAGCTTGCCCGGTGTGGATGCACACTCAGAGTAACACCACAAACATATTCACCTGAGTACACAATGTTGTTCACCAACACATACAAAAAGTAAGACATTAATTTTTGGTATAATATACTACCTAATTACGACTACATTCAAAATATTTAATGTCTGATCCAAGCGGAAAACAAACTTAAAAAGTATGTCTAGTGTTTTTCGTCTGTAAAATAATGCCAAAATGAAGAGATTTTCCATGGTACGCCGAAGAGAAAATTATGTCTGAAGTTCAATAAGTTTTGCTTGCAGTATATTGTTGCAAATATGGAGTCATATTTCAAAACATGTTATTGTTTCTCAACAGCAGATGCATTTAGAAAGGTAGCTAACTGTATAACCTAGAAAATAAAGCTAAAAGAAAAACCGCCAAAAAGATTTTAGATTTTTAAGGCTTTCCATCGCAAATACGCGACATGGAAAAACGACCTCGTCCAAAAGTCGGAGTCGCTTAAATTTAACCTGACAAGTGACATCTCCCATCTTAGAATCTATTCATTCTATCTTTAATTTTCAGATTCTTGCACAGTGGACAAGTTATTCAAAGACAGCATACCACATTGCTACGGCGCTTTCTCGCTAACCTCTGAAGAAGATGAAACATTTGATGTATCCTGGGAGCCACTGGGCACAAACTCGGCACGAAAACGTAGAGACCTCCAAAATATACCCGAGACTGAGGAAGAATGGCTCGAGAGAATGGCGCAAACAGCACCAAAGGAGACTAAAACCCGGGACGAAGTGCCGGAGGAGGGCACAATACCCGAGGAGGGCACATTACCCGGGGACTTATTACCTAAGAACACACTCGCCGAGTGGAATAACAGACTTGGAAATGAACGACAAAATAAACGGGACATAGATACCAGTCGCCGAAAAAGAGCACTTGATCCGATAATGTCGTCGGTTACCGGTAAAAACCGCCGAAAGAAAAAGCGACTTTTAGGAAGCAGTAAGCCGAAGGTGTACGCGATCAGCGACCAGGCCTTATTACCGAGTGGCAAAGTTATGTCATGTCTAGAGAGATGGCGACACCAGTCCACTTTGGAGATGAGGGGCTTTCCGTATTGGGGTGCAGTTTCGCTGTACAGCGGCGGTGGATACGCGGCGAATCTAGGTTACAATCCAGTGGCGGCATACACGGTCATTTCAGATTTACATTCAAACGGTTGGATCGACGTACAATCTCGAGCCGTGTTTGTCGAATTTACCGTATACAATGCTAACACTAATCTTTTTGGTATAGTCTCTATAATGGTCGAATATCCCTCCTCATCGGCTGCCTTTACCAAGGTCCAATACCAATCCGCGAGGTTTTATCTGCATCTAAACGGCACTCAAACACTCTCCCATATTCTGGTCATATTCTTCATGATGTACTTCCTATACAGGGAAGGAAGACTCGTCTATAAACAGCGATGTGCTTACTTCAAAGGCTTCTGGAATTGGGTGGAAACGATTTTAGTCGTCTGCGAGTTCTTGACGATCATTCTATTCCTCGCGCGTCTGTACGAAGTCGATAGAAATCTACTTCAGTTACGAGAAAATCCAAACGACTACGTTCCATTCCAATACGCGGCCGGTGCGGATGCAGCCCTCTGTTACGTTCTCGGAATTCTAGTCTTCTTCTACACGCTACGCTTCTTACGTCTCCTCCGTTTCAATAAAAACTTCGCAGTTCTTGGAAAAACCCTGGCTCGAATCAGCGGACCCATCTCGAGTTTTTGCCTACCGTTCTTCTTTGCGTTTCTCGCGTTTGGCTTATTCGCCTTTTCCGTTTTCGGCACGGAGCTCAACGATTACAGCACGTTTCAGAGGACAATGGTGACACAGTTCAGCATGACGCTCGGAGATTTCGACTTCGAGGCGTTGGTGATGACGAATCCACTGTTGGGACCACTGTATTTCTTCGGATTCGTCGGTATGAATGTTTTAATCCTCATGAACATATTTTTGGCAATAATCAACGATTCCTACGCCGAGGTCCAGGAAGAGGAAGCCGACACGAAAAATGAGTACGAAATTTTGGAATATATTACCGAGCAAATACAGTTAAAAGTCAAAGGTGAACCGAAGAAACGACGAAAAGCGAGAAAAGTTCGACCGGAGGAAACAAAAGAAAATCCCTCCGAGAAACCTCATTACGTCACGTTCCGAGAAACGAAGAAGAAACTTACCGAAACTATTTTCCACGAAAATGAGAAAATCTACAAGGCACTTTATGATAATTTGCTTGATGACCAAATGAAAAATGACGAATCTTTTGAAAACAGTTGTGAAAATTTGTCCGCTTCTGGGAGCGAGAACCACGACAGTCAAACATCAGTTTCTACCGCAAGCTATGCCAAGCCGCTAGGTCCAAATTTCACCCCAGGTGAGAATGTTTCTAAGCTTGACAGCTGCGCAGAACAATTGGAAAGTTTGCTCGAAAAACTTCAGGATGGCGAATCCGAAGAGACTCGAACGTCGGAAGCAATCGGAGAAGTTTCGGACGAAAAACGACTGGACATCTGCTTCCGAACGATAGTTTTTATGGAAATTATAGACTAGCGTGTAAAACAAAGTATCGGTATCATTTTGAGCTTAAAGCAAACTTAGATTGTTCTGAGTTTTGGGTTCTGTTCTCATGTGTTGCATATAATAGGGTTGGAGATAGGTTTCTGATATGGCCAGGGGCATAGCAACTGGTGGGTGTAGGGGGGTGGGGTGTAGGGGGAGGGACACCCCAACAATTGTTCATGAGTAATTTGAGGTAAATTTCTAGGTGATATAAGCTGATTTTCAGGTGAATTATAAGAGCATTACACCCCCCCCCCCACCACCCAATGACAACGTCTTTGCTACATTCCTGGATAGGGATCAAGATCAAACAGAAATCTATTTGTATGCAAAACATGAGGATATTACCAAATTTTGACAGTATAGGTAATTGACTCGATAGAGGCACTGTTAAGGTAAATTCTCACAGTAAATGGAGACATATAGAAAATAATATATTGACATTTAATATTTAATCTGTGCTAGCCACACAGATTATTCATTGGGGTCATTTGAACCCACATACAGAGTGTCTCGAATCATTTGTATGTGCAGTTAAAACCCATTTTAATGACATTCCAGTTTTTATTAAAGATGGGTGGAATTAAGTTGGTTAGTTAGACGTTAGTCAAGCAGGACTTGACGAAAAACGCAAATACTTTGAATACCGGAACTTAAAATCTTTGCACTTGAACAATATTTCACTTGTAATAATTTATTAAATAAATTGTTCGAAATAATTTATTAAAGATGATATCCGCTCCTCTGCGCATGCGCAAACTTTGTTTACGTTTTGAACTACTATATTTGTAAACTATGATATACTGACTGAATATCTAACACTTTTCTGGTTTGCTATGCTTGTAAATGAATATAAACTCTACGTTTCAAATCAAAAAAGTTCAAAAGATGCAAAATTTGGGCAATGTTTATATCTGGGGGTCCCCCTTTGTTATGAGCAGAAATTATGCACAGAACAGAGTGGAAATCATCTTAATAAATTGTTCATTATAATTAACAGTATATGCAGCCATGTAAGCTCTATCTGGAGTAGACTGAGTACTTAGTGAGAACTCACCAATTCTCGGTTTTCAGATGATGTCCCATGGGGTCAAGGGTCTGCGTCCAGGGTAAAAGACAGCTTTTATCTTGTTTTATATTTGGCTTTTATAATTAATAGTTGGAGAATCATTTACATACGATGTGTTGAAAACCATTTTGTTTCTTTGTTGTTTTGGTTGACCTCGGTTCAATAAGGTCAACCCCCACCAGAGTCGAGTTTATACGACATCTCCATGTATAATATATAGCAATAGACGGGTAAACTTTGTTTACATAATTTGATACAATTTGCCTGCCTGGGATGCGCGAGCAACTTATTTTGTAGTCTAATCATGCAAGCATACGTCATAGAACAACTCATGTGTGATAAAGCTTTCAAAAAAGCATGTCCGCGCATTCTTGGCAGGCAAAATATATCAAATTTGTAAACAAAGTTTACCCGTCTATATATAGAGAGAAAGAGCTCACTGTATGCAGCTAGCACTGTAGCATATGACAAGACTTGGAAATAAAG
>CACRXK020007474.1:0-22723 GCA_902702795.2 Paramuricea clavata
CCCCCCCATAATTTACCATTATACTATTTCCTTACCCCCGCCACCCTAAGTCCTGTCCCTGTTCTCTTCCAAATTTAACCCCTTTCCCCCAATTTTGGCTCCCCATAATTTCCACCTGATTACCATACTCATTTCCCCAAACTTTCTTCCCCCTGATCCAGTGTTGATTATAGCAGCTGGTGATCGGCTATTTTCTGAACAAAACCCCTAAATGGCCAGTTATAATTTTATTCTACATGGAAATGTTGTCTAGTCAGATGAAATACACAATTTTCATATAAATTAAATAAGAAAACAAAACATTTTCTTGGCTTTGCTGTGACGGGCAACAAACGTTTATGGTACCTGAAAAGAAGAAAATTCTAAAACAATAAGGACCAAGAATTTTCAGGACTGCTTATCAAAAGTTAAGGTAATTCCGCAGTAATTGTTCCCGAAATGAGAATGTGCTGAAACTTTCCAGGCATATGGAGTTTATGATATACTTATAGTAAAATCACACAAAAAAGTCGGGGTCACCGAACTCGTTAAGAAGATATGACAATCACAATATACCACCTTTACCCCAATATGGCGCCATCTTGACGCTCATTACGAGTAACAGCAAAATCACAACAGCCCAATATTTATTGACATTTTTAGTGCAGATTTTGCTTTAGTAAACCTATCTTGTAATTATTTTTGAAAAAATATTGTGTTTTGAGCAAAATGAAACTACTAACGTGTAAAATTCTGATCCACAAATGTCTTTTCCACATTTCTTTACATATCTTTCTTTGAGAACATGCATTGATAAAGCATTTTTTTTCAAGATCCAGAAATGATTTTTCTTTTAATTTCAGATATGAAATGTAAAATGCATTAAAGAAATAAATTATCAGTTAAAAAACGGGGGTCACCGATCTTTTTAGGGAATTGTGGCATTAAAACATGAAATACAAGTAAATAAATAAACTACAGACACAGGGAACCCTAGCTACACTTTTGTATGCCTTTTTTGAAAACATTGATTTTAACGTAATTCTTTACACAAATGTAACCAAAGATGTTTTGAAGTAACATAAAATTGTCATAAAATGATATTTTTTTTAATGGTACGTATAATGGATGAAATTATAAGTTATAAGATGTGTGCAGTAAAAGTGCGCAATGCAAAACTGCGGAATTACCTTAAGTATGATAGGGATCGGCACAACCGACAATTAGTTAACAGTTGTATCAACCTTGTTGTATCAGACTTGTAGCAAGGTTGTTCCAACAAGTCCGATACAGTTATGATATAAAAATGTTGTTACAACCTTGTGTCGTTAACCTTGTAACATTCTTGTTATATCATGACTGTATCAGACTTGTTAGACTAACCTTGTAACAAGTCTGATAATGCCATCAAGCTTGTTACAAGTTGTTAACAGCTTTTTCAAACTTGTTACAACAACTGGGAACAAGCAATGCGAACACAATTTGTCGACAGCTTGTGAACAGATTTGTAACACTTACAACTTGTTTGCATGTACTTGTAACAACTTGACGTGTGTTTTCATGTGGGTACAATATCCTATGTATTTTCAGCAGTCACCAGATGCCCTTCCCATAATGCTTTCAAGTGTTTTGGTGAATGTGGTAATAAAGATTGTAATACACATTTCTTGGAGCACTCCGCTTATCTCGAACACGTCAAAATGGCGGTGAAGAAACTTGCTCAGCCTGTCGATAACTGCATGAAGGTGAGTAATACATAGTAGTATGTGAGTCCATCCGGTCTTCAGGGTTTTTTCTGGATTTTTTGCTGGGTCTGTCTTTTGCACAAAAGTCTAAAAGATTGAGTTTACAGTACCTACATATACATCAGGGAGTCTGGGGGACATATCCCTCGGAATTCACGTTGCAAATTCAACCCGAACAACTTCAATCTTACTGTACTTAAACTTTCCATGACATGACTGAGTTTCAAAGTTCAATTCAAGATTGAGTTTTGGGGCCCATTTAACAGCCACAAAAAAGTCCTGAAAAAAAAAACCTGGGTCTTTTCATTTGGCTGTTGGTCCATCTGTTACTCCATTGGTTGGTGGGTCGACAGCCAGTCAATTACTGTTTCAATCTGATTTTGGTCCATCTGTGGGGTCATCCAGGGCTTGAAATAACGTTTCCAAAGTTCCCAATCATGGTGATCGGCAGTCATGACTTTCCATACTTTTTCAGGTTGGAAACCCTTGCCATTCATTGATTGGCGATTGGCTGTTATTTCAAGCTCCGCCATCAGTCAATTAGTTGATCTGACCATTACTTTGTCAGTTGGTCCATTTTGTCAATCTGTTGGTTGGTCAGTGAATCCGTCAATCTTCAGACTGTTGTTCCATTTGTCAGTCCATCCTTGGTTAATCAGTCAGTCATTTACAGTACCTATATTTTCATTGTTATTTTTCAGTGTCAAGCTGTGTTTTTCAACCAAGATGAAAAACTAAACCACAGATGCTACAAGAATGTCCTAAACTCGCCTCGTTCCGGTCCGATACAACACTTCACCTCAACCCGTCTGCAGGCCGAGAAAGACATCGTCCAACCTCACCCCACATATCCCAACAAAACACATTTTACTACTAACCCTGGACCTATTTGTACACAACACTCTTACAAACCACAAACAGATATAAAAATGGACAAAAAATATTCATCTATATGTAGTAGTTTAAAAGATAATGAGAAGGTTTTAAACACTGTTTTACCAAAAGCAATGCAAGTGGATTATTCGGCTGCCAAAACAGACAAACATTGGCCAATACAGAAAGCATACGATGGCAATACGTTTAATTCTGGTAGTCCATCACCCAAGCAAAATTCGATTCCCAGACAGGCAGGTTGGTCTGTACAGAAACCTTTCAATCCCAATACATTTAAGTTTATAAACGTATCAACCACAAATCATAAGCAGACAGCCAATACCTTTAATGCCGTCAGCCCCTCTACAAGTCATGAGAAATCTTCAAAGGAATTGGAGCCTGTGGGAGTGTTTTGGGATTTTGAAAATTGTTCAGTACCCAAGGGCAAATCGGCTCAAGCTGTTGTACAGAAGATACGTAGCGTGTTTTTCAAAGAGAAGAGGGAAGTGGAATTCATGTGTGTGTGTGATACGAGTAAGGAAAAGAAGTCGGTCATTGAGGAACTCAATAAAGCTCAGGTAAAATAAACTAAGATTTTCACCAACAAAATCTTGATATTTATACCCATACCTTGACACAAGCCTGAAAATAAGCAGCCAGTCACTGACATTGTCCGGTACAGGGCGATTATATAAGCGCCCTGGTCCGGTACGAATAGACAATTCCCATTATAGACTAATTTTAAAACTAGACAAAGAGACGCAAATAAATCACCACAGCTAGAAGGAGCGCACTAAAATGAGTAAAATTGCAAGGTTTGGTTGCGAAATGTTGTAAAATACGGAAAATTTATTATATAGCCTTGCAAAGTTTTCAAATTTTGTATACTTTTGTATTGCGTGCGGAAATTGCTACCATTTTCGGCCCAATTGTGGTAGCAATTTCCGCACGCAATACAAAAGTATACAAAATTTACGAACTTTGAAGGCTCAGTATATTTTCCGCATTTTACAACATTTCGCAACCAAACTTTGCACTTTTACTAATTTTAGTATGCTCTTTCCGGGAAAATATTTTTTTGCCAAGATAAAAAATTAGTCTATAATGGGAATTGTCTATTGTCACCAGCACAACTGGCTTTTTTTCCGTACAGTTTGTCCGGCAGCATATTAATACAACTATTGATGATGAAACTGTCTACAACTGGCATTAAAAAATTCATTATAATCAAAATATTTGCATTCCGCATTTAAAAATTATGTGCATGTCCAAATCTCATGGCGTATGAATATGCCTGTGAAAATGCTGTGAAATTTACGATTGTTGTTGATGGATGATTCCAGCTATTGACTAAGTTTTGATCTCGGCAAGAAGAACAAAATCCATCACCACAGCTAGAAAGAGCATGTTTAAATTAGTAAAATTGCAGAGTTTGGTTGCGAAATGCTGTAAAATGCGGAAAATATAGCCCTACGAAATTGCAAATTTTGTATTAATTTGTATTACAGTACGCGCGGGGAAATGCTCCACATTTGGGCCGACGAAAGTTTGTAATGCAAATAAATACAAAATTTGCAAATTTCGTTGGGCTATATTTTCCACATTTTACAACATTTCGCAACCAAACTTTGCAATTTTACTAATTTTAACATGCTCTTTCTAGCTGTGGTGATGGATTTTGGTCTTCTTGCCTAGATAAATATAATGTAATGATGAAATTTTTGTTTAGGCTAGTTAAGATCAAAATTTTGGAAAAGTGGTAACCGTTTCCCGCTCGTAATACAAAATGACTGAAAATTGCAAATTTCGCAGGGCTATATTCGCATTTTACAACATTTCACAACGAAACTTTGGAATATTACTAAATTTGTGATGCTCTTTCATGCTATGATGGAATTTTGTCTAGACTTGTTGAGATCAAAATTTTGGTTAATTGGGGATTGGTCCATTGAATTAGCTGTATACAGTACAATGCGCCTTTGGTTAATAACTTATTTTCCTAGTTTCTCTTCAGGTCACCGTTGTGCACATCAATGCGACGTCCAAGAACGCAGCGGATGATAAATTGCGTCAAAGTTTGCGTCGTTTTGCGCAGACTTACAGTCGACCTGCGACTGTTATTCTTATCTCGGGAGATGGAAATTTTGCCATGGATTTATCTGATCTGAGGCATCGTCATAACTTTCAAATCTTTTGTCTGCATAACGCTGCTGCGTCATCAGCCTTGCTTGGTTTCGCTCATGAGACGCATCGCTTTGATCTATTCACAGAGGATCTTCAGATGTTTTCAGCTTCACAGGTAGTGTAGATTTTTTGTATGTTATGTAGAGTTGTTGTTGTTATCGTTTTTTTATTGTTGTTGCTATTGTTATTATTGCTGGTGGTGTTGTTGTTATTGTTGGTGGTGGTAGGGATGCACCGGAACCCCGATATTTCAGAGTTCCGGTTCCGGCCGGAACTAATAAAAAAAGCAAGGCTGGAACCGGAACTCTGTTATTTTCAGACGTTTTTGTGTCTTACAAAAGTTCACAGTAGGAAGAAATTTGGACTACACAAGGAAAATATACACTATTAACACTTCATTATGACGTTTAACGTTTGTCAATCTTTTTATTGTAACATTTGCGAGCTCTCTCCTTGATGACTTGAAGTGTCTGCCTGTCTGGCAGCAGACAAAGTAACGTATGACCATATATGGCTTAATAAATCAGTTCCGGTTCCGGCCGGAACTTTTTTCCAGTTCTGGCCAGATCCGGTTCCGGCCGGATCTTAAAAAATTGGTTCCGGTGCACCCCTAGTTGGTGGTGTTGGTGCTGTTGTTGTTGTTTATTGTTGAAGTTTGAAACCTAATAAAACATTCTTTCTAGTTTATTAAACAGAACATAATTCTGAGTGTATATCTACACCGGATATACACTCAGAGTAACATCACAAACATCGTATTCACCTGAGTACACAACACCAACACAGAAAAAAATCATATTACTAGATTACACTGGTATCGAAGGAACTAGATTCTGTTCCGAAATATCACTTACTCGAACCGTCCTGACCGCGTAGCTCAGTTGGCAGAGCATTGGGCTAGTATTCCAAAGGTCGTAGGTTCGATTCCCACCGTGGCTGGGCATATTTTTCAAGCTCGTCCGGTGTGGATATACACTCAGAGTAACATCACAAACATCATATTCACCTGAGTACACAACACCAACACAGAAAAAAACATAATTAGGTTATCAAATAATGTTTAGAATTTCAGACTCCGTGCGAGCAATCATTCTCGAACAAAGTCTTGATTACCAACTTCTTATTGTTAGTTGTTTGTTTGTTTTCAAACTTCAGACTCCGTACAAACCATCATTTTCTAACGAAGTGTTGATCACCAACCTCCCTATATCCAAGAATGCGACCGTACTGAAAGCAAGATTGAACAAACTTTCTGATAACTGTGGAGGGAAAGTTGTGGCAATCAATGGAAACAAGGCCATTGTTCGTTTTCCTAACACTGAAGCAGCATTTAGGTAAATTTCGCCTCTGTGGAAAACAGTGTAGAACTGATGGAGCTATCCAGTATAAATATAGTTAGTTTAGTTCAGGTTTCCTCCTGTAGTAACACTGGATCAATATGGGATGATCCTTACTGGACTTCTAGGAAGAACAGTTTATAACTGATGGAGCTATCTAGTATAAATAAAGTTACTGTAGTTTCGTTTAGGTTTCCTCCTGTAGTAACACTGGATCAGTAATAGATGATCCTTACTGCGCCTCTAGGAAAACCACTTTAGAACTGATGGAGTTTAGAACTGATGGAGCTGTCTAGTATAAATAAAGTTTGTTTAGTTTCGATTTCCTCCTGTAGTAATACTGGATCAACAAGACATGATCCTTACTGCGCTCTAGGGAAAACAGTTTAGAACTGATAGAGCTATCCAGTATAAATAAAGTTTGTTTAGTTTCGATTTCCTCCCGCAATAACACTGGATCAATATGAGATAGTCCTTACTGTATCTCTAGGAAGAACAGTTTATAACTGATAGAGCTATCCAGTATAAATAAAGTTTATTTAGTTTCGATTTCCTCCTGCAGTAACACAGGATCAATAAGAGATGATCCTTACTGGACCTATAGGAAGAACAGTTTAGAACTGATAGAGCTACACGTACCCAGTATAAATAAAGTTAGTTTAGTTTAGGTTTCCTCCTGTCGTATAACACTGGATCAATAACAGATGATCCTTACTGGACCTCTAGGAAGAACAGTTTAGAACTGAAAGAGCTATCCAGTATAAATAAAGTTTGTGTAGTTTCGATTTCCTCCTGCAGTAACACTGGATCAATATGAGATAATCCTACATCTCTACAAGACACAGATCAGAACAGGTGAAGCTATCCAGTATGGACAAAGTTTAGTTCGCTCTTACTAAATAATCTCCTTGTTTTCCCAGAGCCAGACGAAGGCTGGACAAAGAAGATTTATTCGGCTACATTTTGCGCGCTACGTTACTACCTCTGGCAAACAACAAAGACAGCGGAGATGTAACGGCTGCAAAACGAAAACAGCCAGACAACGCAAGCCCTGTCATCACTCCCAGCACTTCACCATTAGTCAAACCCCTCATGGATGTCAGTCTATATAACAAGATCAACGCGAAATCATGGAAAGAAAACCAGTCACCAAATATTTACACTCCTAGGAACTTCTCCAACGAAAACCTAGTACAGAACTCACCTCCGCTACGCTTCCCAAACCCCCCTGGGCACGCGAGCCCGCAATTTCATCAATTTCCTGGTCAGCGGTTTCCCGGGCACGTGATGTTCAATAACATGTTTCATCCAACATTATTCCATAGCATGTTTGGTTTGCAAGGTGGGGCCCCACCCTCCCCTGTTCCTATAACTACAACGCACTCACCCTTACCTACGCCCCCCTCGCCACTCAGCCCCGTAATCAATGGTATAGTGCGGAGGTCCCCCTCTCCAGAACAACAGTATAGTGGTGTAGATCTACTGGTTACCAATATCAATGAAAAAAGAGATAAAAAAGAGATAAAAAAGAAATTGGCTTCGGTGTTTAGAGAACATTCTAAGGTGAGGTTGTTATATTTAAACCATCAGCAATTACATTGTCATAGAAAATTTGTTGTACGTACACACATACACCTGGCAAATAAAACTTGCCATATGAAAACTTTATCTTGTAATTTCTCGGGTGGAAGTAATTAGAAAAGACAGAGAAATGCCGCCCCGCGCGACAAATTCCGCCTAGTAGAAAACTGGCTTTATGCATGTGGCTAGACTTGGTTCAAGTCCGTCTCTCAAGGGGTTGAAAATAGCGATGCACGCGAGCGGTCAAAAAAGGCGCGAAAATATGAGAGAAAAGTAGGTACCGACCATTGAACTATAAATAAACTGGAAGGCTAACTCAGGGGGGGGGGAATTGAAGCCAGTGCATTTTAGTTTTTCTGAGTTATGAGCAGAAATACTCAACACTGAACGTTGGGCTATATATCAAATTGAAGCTATTGAAAAACGCTATTTGGTGTAGAAATTTCTAGACTTTAGCTAAAAGAGAAATGTTGAAAAACTACAAACATAATTACCGATAATTTGCCGTTTTGCAGTTGTTTTTGTATTTTTGAAATATTTTTCTTTTCGCTGAAGTCTTGAAATTTCCACACCGAATAGCAATTTTCAATAGCTTCAATTTGATATATTGCCCGACGTTTGGGGTCAAGTATTTCTGCTCATAACTCAGAAAAACTATTTTGGCTTCATCAAATCATAGGCCTTCATCATAGCAGTTAGCCTTCCAGTTTATTTATAGTTCAATGGTAGAGACGGACTTGGATACTCTGCAAGCGCGCCAAATTTTACCGTCGGATTTTTCCTACGGAGGCGTGGCTTGCGAGTTGAGAACAACGACAACATTTTCCCGCCAAGTTTTGCAAGTAACATTCGAAATGCTGCAAATGTCCCAAGTCCGTCTCTCCCTACTTTTCTCCTGAAACGGACTTGAACCAAGTCTAGCATGTGGCTTTCGTCTCTGTGAGAGGGAGGGGTTTGATTTCTGGAATATGCAGTTAGAAGATTCCTTGTACTTTGACTCTACCAAATGTGCTTTCTGGACCTCTAGAGAGAGCAGTTTAGAACTGATAGAGCTATCCAGTATAAATACAATTTAGTTCAGGTTTCCTCCTGTATTAAGAACAGTTTAGAACTGATAGAGTTATCCAGTATAAAGAAAGTTATTTTAGTTTAGGTTTCCTTCTGTAGTAACACTGGATCAATAAGAGATGATCCTTATTGGACCTCTAGGGAGAACAGTTTAGAACTGATGTTAGTTTAGTTCAGGTTTCCTTCTGTAGTAACTCTCATGGGTCAATAAGAGATGACCTTTACTGGACCTCTAGGAAGAACAGTTTAGAACTGATATAACTATCCAGTATAACTAAAGTTAGTTTAGTTTAGGTTTCCTCCTGTAGTAACTCTCATGGGTCAATAAGAGATGACCTTTACTGGACCTCTAGGAAGAACAGTTTAGAACTGATAGAACTATCCAGTATAACTAAAGTTCGCTTAGTTTAGGTTTCCTCCTGTAGTAACACTAAAGCAATAAATGATGGCCTTTACTATGGAGAATAGTTTAGAACTGATAAAGCTACCCAGTTAGTTGTAAAGTCATTTGTGGCTCACTGTTATTAATCAACAATATAATTGTGTTTAGGTTTATTCCGTTGTACTACATGCAAAGAACGGAGCACCGTTGCGCGCTTTTGTCAAAGTCCCTAAGCTTATGGATGCTCATATAGCTATCTCCAAAGTCACGGGCAAAATGGTGCTTGGTCAGATTGTTCATGTCTCGATAGCCAGCGAGAGGGATAAAGAAATGTGTTATTTACAAGACGAGGCTGTGACGATACTACAAGAAGCCCCATTGGGCTGGCTACCTTTGGCTACATTTTTTACCAACTTCGAGAAAAAGTACCGTCGACATTTGGATGCGAGACATTTGGAGCAAATTCAAGACGTCGTTGTAGTTAATGGCTCGGCGGGCTGCCAGACGATTTCACTTTTAGAAGGAAAGATTGACTCGCAAACTTTGGCTGTTGACAATTCGTTTGCTTCAGATGTCTTTAAGCTTCTTCATCACTACGATGGTGTTATAGCGCTAGTCACTTTACCAGCCTTGTACTGGCTGGAGTTTCATAAGGAGATCGAGTTGTGTTCTACTGGGTCGCTTTTGGAAGAACTGTTATGTCGTATACCTAATGTAAAGGTTGTGGGAAGCGCTACCAAACGTTCTATACAGTGGGTTAAAAAAACCAGCGCTGGTGCATGTAAGTATGAAGAATTTTGCTATGATGCAGATTGCGATAACGGATGATTCCAGCTATAGACTAAATTTTGATCTCGGCAAGAAGAACAAAATCCATCACCACAGCAAGAAAGAGCATGTTAAAATTAGTAAAATTGCAAAGTTTGGTTGCGAAATGTTGTAAAATGCGGAAAATATAGCCTTGCGAAATTTGCAAATTTTGTATTAATTTGTATTGCGCGCGGGAAAATGCACCACATTTGGGCCGAAAGTGGTGCATTTTCGTATACAAATTAATACAAAATTTGCAAATTCCGAAGGTGATATTTTCCGCATTTTACAACATTTTTCGCGGGCAAACTTTGCAATTTTACTAATTTTAGCATGCTCTTTCTAGCTGTGGTGATGGATTTTGTTCTTCTTGCCTAGATCAAAATTTAGTCTATAGCTGGAATAATCTATTCAAGATTGGTACACCGGCCTGGTACAAACTGACTTGTACTTGAACGCCCGAAATTTGGCTTCACCCAAACATAGTCCTTTATCATAGGAGTTATCGTTCCAGTTTTCTTATAGTTCAATGTGCTATGTAGCCCGCGTGCAGGCCCAAGGGAACTTAGGAAACTGATAGTGGGCCTGCAAGCAAGGCCCGGTATTTTGTACTTTCCGCGTTCGCCCACGAACGCGGCATTCTGATTGGCTGTTTGCTGTTGGATTCCATAATTAGGTCAGTGATTCATCACAAAGGCTCTCGATAAGCTCAAAATTCGAAAATTGATCACTTTTTTCGATTATAAATGGAACAAGAACAGACTGTTTATTGTTTACTTGAAGGAAGAGATGTTTTTTCCGTTATGCCAATGGGGATTGCTTGTCGTGAGGTGTTGGAATAGCAACATTACGACTGGGGTAAACTATAGTAACCTTTACTCGAGTTTCATTAATTTCAAACAGACTTGATACGTTACATGTTCCTCAAGAAAATTATCTTTTGGTTGATGTTGAGATGCAGTTGCATGTAAGCCTGCCTATTCGAAACACTTTGCGATGTACAAGGTTTCGCTGAGAGAGCGAAACAGAAGACGGTATTAAATTGCCGTTTGAAACGAAACGATCTGGACGCTCTGAACGCTCTCTTCTTTTGTAGAGTTCTTTACCAAATGAAATAACTGAAATAAATTTCGTACTTTCCGCTGCCAACAAGAATTGCACACACGATCTGATAAGTGAGACAATTTATTTATAACAATGCCAATGGCGACAGCGAAGCACACATAATATAAATGCTAATGTGTCGCACGACTTCCCTCACGATTTGATGTTTGAGACTGGTTTTCTGTTGAAATTCGTCCTAATTTGCCTGTCCCGATTTTAGTTGAAAATGAGCACTTGCAAATTTGGCAATTACTGACTGCGTTGCTTGCTTTTTTTTAGTTAAAACGCTGCCATTTACACATTGTTTATGTTCTGAATAAGCAGAGAAAACCCCGCAACATTTTAATGCGAGTTTGTTTGTTAATATTTGGGTGCTATCATTGGTTCTTTTTTGACAATTGACGCGCGAATGGGGCGTGTTATGAAAAGGGGCGTTTTACAAAATACCAGGCCTTGCTTGCAGGCCCACTATCAGCTCCCTTGGGCCTGCACGCGGGCTATGTGCTATGCTAATAAACCTGCATCTAAATAGGTTAAAGACAATACATTTCTACATGTTTGAATAATGCATGGCTTTAAAGGGGGTGGACAGGGGTGTGCACCCCTGTCCACTCGGGAAAATTTTGTACGGACAGAAAATTTTCCGAAAATATCATTGTTAAAAGTTGAAAATTTTCAACTTCAAAATTTTTTTCAGACAGAAAATTTGTGTCGGCCAATCACATTTTACAAAAGTTTCTTTCTGCGGAAAGTTTTCCTAAAACGACGGTTTTTGGCAAAAGTTGTGTAATATAAATCAGCCTTAATAAATAGTTATTTAAATACTGTATTAAATTTATCGTATCATGTTAAATATAAACAGTTAATTTGCTTTTTAGGTGACTCGGCGAATCTTTCACGTCTTAGTTCTCAGCTGGTTGAAATTCTGCAAGAAGATCACGAATTTGAGATGACATTTGAGCGACTGAAAGACAGATATTTATCACATTTCGACGAAGAATTGGACCCTCGCTCTTATGGTTTCAATTCTCTCGCTGATCTGTTCCATTCTTTAACAAGCATTGTGCAGGTATGAACTCGTAATTTCCACTAAAACTATTGTGTGATTATAATGAGAAGAGTGCTTCCAGTTTGATTCTGCCAAACACTGCAGATTTTCTCAAGGTACTACGTTTTTTTCTGGACTTTTATGTAGAACAGATCAAAAACTGTTAGTTTAGGTTAGTTTGCCTCTTGAAGTAAAACCAAGGCCAAGAAATTTAGAACTGATAGAGCTATCTGGTATAAAGAAAGTTCTTTTAGTTTAGGTTTTCTTCTGTAGTAACACTGGATCAATAAGAGATGACTCTTACTGGATCTCTAGGGAAAACTGTTTTTAACCGATAGAGCTATCCAGTATAAATAAAGTTCGTTTATAATTTAGGTTTCCTTCTGTAGTAACACTGGATCAATAAGAGATGATCATTAATTGACCTTTAGGGAGAACAGTTAGATAGAGCTATTCAGATAAAGTAAAGTCACTTTAATAAAAGGATTTCCTCCTGTAGCAACACTGTTTATGAAAAAGTGGTATAGCCCTTACAGGACCTCTAGAGAGAACTGTTTATAACTGTTAGAGCTATCCAGTATAAAAAAGTCACTTTAGTTTAGATTTCCTTCTGCAGTAACACTGGATCAAAAACAGATATCACTTACTGGACCTCTAGAAAGAACAGTTCATAGAACCGTCAGAATTATCTAGTGTAAAGAAAGTTAGTTTAGTTTAGTATAGGTTTATTGACCTCTATAGAGGGAACCATTTGGAACTGATCATGAATCCAGTATAAAATCTTGGATGTGCCAGGTAGTGACGACAACAAAAAAGCGGCGGTGCATGTGAAGTATAAAAAACTACCTGAAAAATATAAGCAGAATCTCTTTCGTGGGGAAGTTAATAGCTTATCTAGTATAACAGTATAAATAAAGTTAGGTCAGTTTTAATTGCTCTATATATTTTAGGTGAAAGAGGAGGCAGTGGAGAGTTATGTGTGTCTTGTTCGTGAGTATCGGGTCAAGTTATTCAAGAAAGAATTATCAGATCTTCTGAGTCATCAATCACATTATAGTGTTCTTCTCTCAAACTTTATGGCTTCCTATGTCAAGCATTTTGGACAAAAATTTAAACTATCTTCGTTCGGGTTCACACGTCTTACAGATCTGATTAAGGCGGTTTCTAGCGTTGCTGAGGTGAGTTAGGATCATGGTTAGAGGGTAAGGGCAGCGGTGTAACTTTAACTTAAAACTTGCCCGGGGCAAATGAATATCGTGACGGGCAGGTATACCTGTTTTATCTTGCTTGCCCGATTGGGCAAGTTGCCTTGCCACAAAAAGCTGGGCATCTTTAAGTTTATATTTTCATTGTCGGATAAATTTTTTATAGTGCATGTATACTTGATTCAAATTTTGTTTTTTGTGAGCCAAAGCTAGATTTGAGGCAGTACAACATACAGCCATATAGAACAGTGGGTGAACGGGTCAACATGTTGTCCCCTTAATTTATACTCCCTACCTAGGTACCCCAGTAGCCATTGTCTGATAGCATGTGAATTTTATTTAGGGCAACTAATTTTCATGTCCAACTTGCCCTGAGGGCAAGTGGTCAAAAAAGTAAAGTTACACCACTGGTAAGGGGGGAGATTTTGGGGGTAATAAGAGTCGGGTTAATAGCGTCCTTAAGCATGTATAGGACGAGAAGGCGACGGCAGACAAACTCGTTGAACCAAATGATTGCAGACGAAAACCTGTCGTCTATTATCCATCGAATAATACAGTTTGAGGATCAAGGTTGACACAGGGTTTATGATTAAGAAAAGTTCCTGGACCCAATTTAAAATAGCAGTTGTGCCAGCTTGAAATGTAAGCGTTGTATACAAGACGTGATAATCTGTATTTTGCCGTTGTAAACAGAGCGACGGCGACGTCTAAAACGTCCGTGGGGTTTTAATTGTTCATTTTTGTTCATTTTCTTGCATTAATGTGATATTAATAGCTGTCCTCGTTGCACTTTTGGAATAGGTGCGAAAAATGCAACTATAGGCCTTCTAGATAGGATTAAATGTTTTTGTAGATATAAATTTAGTGTGTACATTTTATACGTGTATATACATCTAAGCATTATTTAATACATCTGAGTGTTAGAGTTGACCGTTTTATAATTTGACTTCTTTAGATTGAAGGCGTTGGTGACCAGAGAACTGTTACACTTATTCACGAAAGTAAGTAATAACTATGGAGTTCTGAATGTCCTAGCCGTACACTGGTATAATTTCAATTCTGAGATCATGGGTTCGATTCTCGCTGCGGACTCATGACACTTATGTGAAAAGAGTCAACGCTCTACCGAAAATCGTGATATTTCTCTGGTTTCCTCCCACAGGGAATGTTGACAGGGTGGGTTGGGATTAACCCCTAACTGACCCTTCCACCGTATCTGTGCTCCGTGATCAGACATGAGTCATAAGGTGGCTGCCTGAGGCACCCTTAGAAAGCCTTCGATTGGATCAGCTTCATAAGTCAGCTTAACTTTCAGCTGCAAGTAAGGATGATTAACACAACCCAAAGGCATAGAAATATGGAAGTTTTCCACTGTTACTTTTACTCATGCACACCGCTGTGGGCAACATACTTGTACACTCTTTCTAACTTTAAAACATACCTACACAAGACTTATCTCCACTTAACAGCCACTGTTTACACTCCTGACGAACCTATCTCGCACTTTTTGGTCACGATCAACTGATATCTTCCACTCCTCAATGTAACCCTCTCTACATCTTCGCTCTTTTCATCTACTGTGCTTCTAACCTTCCATTTCTCTTTTCTATTCATATATTTTGTAATTTTGTCTGTTCTGTAATATTTAGTGGTGAGCACCCTGCATGGGACCTGGTCTCGTTTGTGCTTCGCCTCTTTTGGCACCTGTTTGATGTTGTCCATACGTTTCTCAAGTGTAATAGTGTATGTGTGTTATTCATGTGTCAAAAGAAAGCTTAAATAAAGATAAAGAACAGTACTATATATTTTTCCTTGCTTTCTTTTAGAAGATAAAGAATCGTCCCAACAGAAAGACTTGGACGAGTTTTTACGCCTTCATGAAACTATTCACTCAGTTGATCAGGTCAAGACAGATTTAATGACGATAGTGAATGCTCAAGAAACTAAATTGGTTTGTGTGAGAAATATTTCCAAGTTGTACGAAGATTGTTTCTGCAGAAAGTTTCCTTACGAAATATCGCTGTTGAATGAAGCCCTAGAGAGCCTGGATAAACCTTTAGAGGTATGGCTAACTGTGATGGTCCAGTGTAGGTAGTATTTTACAATGAACTGAAAAAATCTCTCAAACGTGATGGTTCAATGTAGGTAGTATTCTACAATAAACTACCGTGGTTTGTGTCTGAAGTAGCTGAAAAAGATATCTCAAATGTGGTGGTCCAGTGTAGGCAGTACTCTACAATAAGCTGGCCGTGGTTTGTGTCTGAACTACTTGAAAAAGATATTGCAAACGTGGTGGTTCAATGTAGGTAGTATTCTACAATAAGCTGCCGCGGTTTGTGTCTGAGCTACCTGAAAAAGATCTCTCAAACGTGGTGGTTCAGTGTAGGTAGTATTCTACAATAAGCTGTCGTGGTTTGTGTCTGAACCACCTGAAAAAGATACCTCGAACCTGGGGGTTCAATGTAAGCAGTCTCTGAAGTGCCTGAAGAAGATACCTCAAATAGTGTATTTGGTAGGGTCCAGTGTAGGTACTACTGTATTCTACATGAAGTTGTCATTTTATATTCCCAGATCCGTGGCACTGGAAATGACCGTGTCATTGGGATTTTCCACAGTACGGAAGAAGAAAGTCAAAGCAAGGTTGACTTTCTGTTTGTGAAAACTGCCGTCGAGATCTTGTATCAATGTGAAGGATACACTTTGCCAAGAGAGAGGTTTCAATGTCTCTATCAACAAAATATTTGTAAGAATAAGAACATTATGGAAGATGATGCAAGATTGGACTGCTTCCCCAGTTGTGTTGTGGTATGTCTTTGTTTGGGTTCTTGTAAATTGACTGAGAATATTTAAAATGAGAACGAACCAACTGTTCTCCATGTCATCTTATCATTATCCAGTGATCAGAATGTTCCATTGTCTTTTCATTGTTTTGAAAATCACACTGTTCTCCATGCCATCCAGTCATGATCCATTGATCAGAATGTTCCATTGTCTTTTCATTGTTTTGAAAATCACACTGTTTCCATGCCATCCAGTCATGATCCATTGATTAGAATGTTCCATTGTCTTTTCATTGTTTTGAAAATCCCACTGTTCTCCATGCCATTCAGTCATGATCCATTGATTAGAATGTTCCATTGTCTTTTCTTTGATTTGAAAATCCCACTGTTCTCCATGCCATCCAGTCATGATCCAGTGATCTGAATGTTCCAATGTCTTTTCATTGTTTTGAAAATCCCACTGTTCTCCATGCCATCCAGTCATGATCCAGTGATCAGAATGTTCCATTGTCTTTTCATTGTTTTGAAAATCCCACTGTTCTCCATACCATCCAGTCATGATCCAGTGATCAGAATGTTCGTCCATTGTCTCTTCATTATTCAGGTCCGAAACGAAGACGTGGAGGAGATGGCGGAATTAAGGCGTTCCTACTGCATTCGTGTACTCGTTGAAGAACTGAAGCAGTTGTTGGCTGCAACTGACGATCTTTATATAACACTGGATGAACTTCCAAAACGATATGAGGAATATTTTCAGAAGACGTTTAGTCTGAAATCACATGGTTTGTTATGTCTAGAGGATCTCGAGGATAAATTGAATGGTTTTATAGAGGTAAGAGCTACAAACATGGGAATCCAGTGTAGGTAGTATTCTACAATATTGCTGTCGTGGTTTGTGTCTGAACTATCTGAAAAGATATTTCAAACGTGGTAGTCGAATGAAAGTAGCATTCTACAATATTTTGAGGTTTTGATATGCAATTGTCATTCTAGATTACAAACTCCGAAAACAACGTTGATCATATTATTTTGTCTCTCATCTCTCGTTTTGAAATGGAAACCCAGAAACTGCTAGAAACCTGCGGTGGATGTCTCTCCCTCAGTCGATTTGCTCCTGTTTATCAACAGATGTACTCTAAACCATGTATCGTCTCTGACTACGGTTATACCAAGTTATCCTCACTTGTCAACGCGGTTCCTCATGTAGCGAGAATTATTGGCAGTGGTCCGGAAAAAGTTGTTATTGCTGTTCAAAGAGCAATCCCTCAAAGAGTCTGTTCCGGTCAGTACATATATGTTCTTGACTGAGCGAGAGGTCCGTACAGGATACTGGTCAAGTTCTTTTTTCCGCTTGTATGGACCGAACCTTATATAGACCTTTCCCCTTATGAGTGAAATTTTGATCTAGATATGCCTGGACAAAAATTTCATCACAGCTTGAAAGAGCATCACAAAATTAGTAATATTCCGGAAAATGCGGATAATATAGCCCTGCGAAGTTTGCCGTTTTTTCAGTCATTTTAAATGCATTACAAACGGGAAATTGATAATCAGTTTAATCATCTGATTCGCAAGGCTATATTATCCGCATTTTACAACATTTCGCAACGAAACTTCGGCATATTACTAATTTTGTGATGCTCTTTCAAGCTGTGATGAATTTTTTGTCCAGACTTATCTAGATCAAAATTACACTTCAAAGGTCTATTGACTGAGCCCCGGAAAGGTCTATTGACTGAGCCCCGAACCTTATTGACTGAGCCCCGAACAAGCTCAGTCAATAAGCTATTTATTATATGGCTGAAAACAAAAAGAGAAATTCCTTATAAAATGATCTTTAATAACATTCAGGCATATTTCTCAAGCTTGCCCGGTGTGGATATACACTCAGAGTAACATCACAAACATCACATTCACCTGAGTACATTACACCAACACACAAAAAATTCAAAACACAACTTGTTTACAACATTTCAACATTTTCAATAAAGCCGGTAAATGTCTAATTGATTTAATAATTTAGTCTTTACATTTTTATTGGCTGGCAAGAAAAAACAACAAAATGTTCAAACATGTTTATAACTTATAGTCGTCTTCGTTGCCACTGGAAAGATACTGTCAGAATTTCCCGCCAAACCTGAGCGGTCCGTACTGTTGGTTTCCGACCTTTCAGGAACCAATCAAAATGCTCTATTTTCCAGATGACCGCCTTGCCATTTTAGTGGTGCATGTGTGTTTCAGCTCTGTGTCCAGGGTTTCATTCCTGCAATATACAGTTGTCTGAGTATAATTTCTCCTCAGTCACATGTGATCAGGAGAGTGCTTCCAGTTTGACTCTTAGTATCTGTGTGACTTCTGTAATAATGTGATAATAGTGGATCAATAAGAAATGCCTTTGGTGGACCTCTGGGGAGAACTGATAGAACTATCCAGCATAAATGAATGTAATTTTGTTTAAGTTTTTCTTGTAGTAACACTGGATCGATAAGAGATTACTTTTACTGGACCTGTAGAGAGAACGGCTTCGGACTAATGGAGCTATCCAGTATTCTTGGGTTTCATATGACGTCACAAAAGTGACGGGGGGTCAACTCTAAAATAAAACACAGTTGTCAGCGTGAGTCGATTGTTCGTTTTATGTATTAGCCTTGTGTTTGGCGCCAATACGTGGAATTTCGTATCATTTTTCTCACTCCAGTACAGCATGAGCATCAATGCATTTGAGGTTCACCCCCGTCAGATTCACTGCACAATGCCGTAGTGAAACCCAAGAATAAATAAACTTAGTTTAGTTTAGGTTCTCTCCTGTAGTAACCCTGGATCAATAAGAGATGATCCTTACTGGATCTCTAGAGAGAACAGTTTGGAACTGATGGAGCTATCTATAGTATAAATAAAGTTAGTTTAGTTTAGGGTTTCCTCCTGTAGTACCTCTGCGGAGAACAGCTTCGAATTAGTGGAGCTATCCAGTATAAACAAAGTTGGTTTAGTTTATAGGTTCTCTCCTGTAGCTGTAACACTAAGAGATAACTCTCCCATTTTAAGTAAATCGTTGATTTATTTTCTCCAACAGATATGCTCAGTGTAAGGATTATTGGTGGAAGCACTGAAGAAGTTTTTTCTAAGAAAGGTAAATGCTTATATATGATGTTCAGAAATATCTGGTAATTATTTTATAACTACAGTGAAACAACGATTAACTTTACAATATATTTAAACGTTATTGAAACGGTAACTTTATATAGAGAATAATACATGGGTGCGCGGAAATACCCGATTTATTTCGAGTGTTGAACATGATATCTCACGAGTGAGCGCAGCGAACGAGTGAGATATCATGTTCAACAGGAGAAATAAATCTGGTATTTATACTATTTATACTATTTAAAGCACTATACTTTATATAATAATATAACTTTATTAACGTATTAGAAAATTTTCTGAAAATCTCATTGTTAAAAGTTGAAAATTTTCACTTCAAATTTTTTTCCGAGGGAAAATTTGTGTCGGCCAATCACATTTTACAAAATTTTCTGTCTGTGCAAAAATTTTCCTGAATGAGAATGGCGCGAAAGTATTTAAATTTTCCGTGCAGGATCAGACAATCTTATAGTGACCAATCAAATTTCGTGTTTCACTGTAGTTATTATATAAAATGTGTTCTCCTATATACTAAAACTCAATCTTCTTCCGAAAAAAAAGCGGTAGTATAGACTAAAATGCTTGTGTTCATCCCTGATTGATCCGTCTGTCTATCTAGATAAGCATGTAGCACCGATGTCTGGTGCCCAGGACAAAGCCTCGTGCGAGAGGACCACTGTCTCAGATCCAGCAAACACTATCCTTCATTCTCCTGCTGGACAGGAGAAAAGGGGAAAAGCGAGAAATTTAGAAACGTTCTCAAGTGAACGGTCGAAACTTCGAGTAACCTCGTCCAAAGTACGTCTCGCTGCGAATTTTACGTTCCCACTCGACGAAAAAAGATAATATTGCACCAAAGGTACCGTTCATTTAAATAGTTGTTTTCAACAAAAGTAATTCGCTCGGTGAAAATTAGGAAGAAGCTTTATGTATCTTTGTAAATTTATGGTATTTTGTAAACGTTTTCATTTTTTCCTGTTATTCTTACTTGTTAACTTTTGTATAGGTAGGTTTTTTTTCTTTTAAAATATTATGTAAGAAAGGACAAAAAAAATCATGACGTTTTTTTCCGAAGAACACTTTTGTAAGAAATATTTCCACGTGGTAATTTATGGAAGAAATTATGGGTTATATTTATCGTAGATTGTATATGTAAATATGCAAGTAAATTGTATAGGAGTTATACACGTTTAAATATTTTCTAGAGAAAAATATATTTTTATTTATTAATTGATTTGGATAATTGGATTAGTTTAGTGTACCAAGTGTAATACCGCTCGAACTCTGGTTCAGCCTCTTAAGTGCTGCTATTAGTTATAGTTTTATTTAGATAGTTTTTTTATGTTTGTATGTCCTAATTCGGGCCCGCAGTAATTGGCTCACGCTGTTACGGTCACCCTGCCTATAGTCATGTATATTCTTGTTCTTGTTATAGTTTTGTGTATTGTAATATGGCGAAACTAATAAATAAATGAAAAATAAATAAATAAATCATTACCTGCTTAACTGATACTTGCTATAAGAAGAATAGAAGATGATTAAAGTATGGCACGAAATTGTCACCCGAATGCCCAGCAATATAGTGTATGCTTTGCTAGGAGAGCGTTAATTTTAAGTTTAGGAAATAATTCTAATCTAAAGCGCTGGAACATTCGTGAATCCGCCAACTGTGAGTAGTGCAACAAGTTACAAACCCAGGTACACGTTTTTTCCAATTGCAAGGTAGCCCTAGAACAACAACGCTATACTTGGCGGCATGACTCGATTCTGATGACTATTATTCATCACTTAGTCTTAAAAGTCGCAGTTGGTGCAGATCTTCGACTTTTCGCGGACTGTCCTAATTCAGGTACGACGTGTACTTCAACTTTATTTCGAACGCTAAGACCTGACATAGTGGTGGATTTTAAGGTTTCTGTATATGTGGTTGAATTAACTGTTCCCTACGAAACCAATTGTACGAAGGCTAAACGTCGCAAGAGAGAAAGATACAGACATCTAAGATCTGAGCTGAGATATTGACAGACTTTGTAGATTATTACGAACACTTGAAATGAACGATGAATGTATATTATTAAAAAATGTCTGAGAACAACATTCTACATTTACTGCAGAAGAAACAAGCCCTGGAATAACCCCAGACTTATTGAATTTTTATTAGCTATACTATCGATATGAAGTGTAGAGAATGGACCTCTTTGGCAGGAATTGAATTGAACCTGCGGCGGATTCTCAGATCATGACCGTGGCAACGGAAATCCGTTTTAGGGGCCTGGATATGAGTGCTAGTTCTGGTCTTTATTTCCTGAGCGCTCCAGGTCGTTTTGAGTTAAAATGTTATAACATAATCAACATGATGATCTAGATATTAAGATACCATGAAATTTTGTGGTGTACGACATTTGAAAGCAAGGAAATATATTAATACTTAATTAATTTACTTTTCGATATGTACCATTTCCTTCTGCAATGTTTCAATAGGCCCTCTGTACTGCGTCATGTAATGTACACTATAGTGGATCGATACTAATAATATGACAATGAAAGAGAGACTTGGAGCAAGTCTAGCCTAAAAACAGTTTCATAACAATATCTGAAGGGCCAGAAATATAATGCTGTGCTTCAAGTTCATAGGTGGGGGAAGCTTGATAGACTTAAGGGGGGAGGCATATAGGAGACTTGATAAACTCAGGGGAGGAGGTCTACTACTACAAGGCGGAAATTCCTAAATTTTGCGCCTCAAAACAAGTGTAAAACAGTTAGGACTGTTGATAAAACCAGGATTGAATACTTGAATTGTAGGGAAAAGGTGAAAAATACATTTTATTGGTTTTACATCCAGGTATAACTCAAATTAGCCCGCATTAGCAAGCTTGAATTTCTTCAATCATTTGCCTGAACCTTTGCTGCCCACTCTATTCTTTTATAATCTCTCTGTGCAGGACAGGATACAAAAGGATATGACATCATAAAGCGGAGTAACCGAAACGCACTTTATTCATATAAACATTGTTGTTTTAAAATTACATATCGGCTATATTGGATATTAATGAAGTTTCTGGATAACTCAAAACAATAATATATGCACCAGACATATCAAAACTAAATAACATCGCAATTTGTATTGCATGCTTTCAATGAAGTATGCCATGGATACCGTGTATTTCGGATATTTAATTTTGAATGTCAGTTCATTTGGTGATATGCAATAAGTTAAGTTTACAATAAACGTGATATACACCTGCCCAATTTGGAGCGTACAAATTATTCAAATGAGTAAATATATGGATAATTTTAGGTAGATATATAGATAGGTTGCTGAACTGCCTTGTAACATACGGTATGCTTGTTGACGTCGGTCATGTAAAGACATAGACTGGCTTTTCCCAAGTTATAGATATGCATAATGCGATTATATATCCATTAAAGTCAAGAGCATTGTCTAACAACTTATTAAGAGTGGAGGGGTCGTGCTCACAAATAATG